>JAKGUB010000540.1:0-115953 GCA_026261675.1 Hippocampus mohnikei
TTTTCCTGACATCGCCAGTGTGCGCGGTGATTTTTTTCGCTCTTACATTAATGCGTGCCTCTCTGGGCCCGAAAAAATCCAAAACGCTTTTTTGTTTAGCGCAGGGCCAGTGGGACCAAATGGGGTGGCAACCGTTCTTTTCCTGACATCGCCAGTGTGCGCGGTGATTTTTTTCGGCTCTTACATTAATGCGTGCCTCTCTGGGCCCGAAAAAATCCAAAACGCTTTTTTGTTTAGCGCAGGGCCAGTGGGACCAAATGGGGTGGCAACCGTTCTTTTCCTGACATCGCCAGTGTGCGCGGTGATTTTTTTCGGCTCTTACATTAATGCGTGCCTCTCTGGGCCGAAAAAATCCAAAACGCTTTTTTGTTTAGCGCAGGGCCAGTGGGACCAAATGGGGTGGCAACCGTTCTTTTCCTGACATCGCCAGTGTGCGCGGTGATTTTTTTCGCTCTTACATTAATGCGTGCCTCTCTGGGCCCGAAAAAATCCAAAACGCTTTTTTGTTTAGCGCAGGGCCAGTGGGACCAAATGGGGTGGCAACCGTTCTTTTCCTGACATCGCCAGTGTGCGCGGTGATTTTTTTCGCTCTTACATTAATGCGTGCCTCTCTGGGCCCGAAAAAATCCAAAACGCTTTTTTGTTTAGCGCAGGGCCAGTGGGACCAAATGGGGTGGCAACCGTTCTTTTCCTGACATCGCCAGTGTGCGCGGTGATTTTTTTCGGCTCTTACATTAATGCGTGCCTCTCTGGGCCCGAAAAAATCCAAAACGCTTTTTTGTTTAGCGCAGGGCCAGTGGGACCAAATGGGGTGGCAACCGTTCTTTTCCTGACATCGCCAGTGTGCGCGGTGATTTTTTTCGGCTCTTACATTAATGCGTGCCTCTCTGGGCCCGAAAAAATCCAAAACGCTTTTTTGTTTAGCGCAGGGCCAGTGGGACCAAATGGGGTGGCAACCGTTCTTTTCCTGACATCGCCAGTGTGCGCGGTGATTTTTTTCGGCTCTTACATTAATGCGTGCCTCTCTGGGCCCGAAAAAATCCAAAACGCTTTTTTGTTTAGCGCAGGGCCAGTGGGACCAAATGGGGTGGCAACCGTTCTTTTCCTGACATCGCCAGTGTGCGCGGTGATTTTTTTCGGCTCTTACATTAATGCGTGCCTCTCTGGGCCCGAAAAAATCCAAAACGCTTTTTTGTTTAGCGCAGGGCCAGTGGGACCAAATGGGGTGGCAACCGTTCTTTTCCTGACATCGCCAGTGTGCGCGGTGATTTTTTCGGCTCTTACATTAATGCGTGCCTCTCTGGGCCGAAAAAATCCAAAACGCTTTTTTGTTTAGCGCAGGGCCAGTGGGACCAAATGGGGTGGCAACCGTTCTTTTCCTGACATCGCCAGTGTGCGCGGTGATTTTTTTCGGCTCTTACATTAATGCGTGCCTCTCTGGGCCCGAAAAAATCCAAAACGCTTTTTTGTTTAGCGCAGGGCCAGTGGGACCAAATGGGGTGGCAACCGTTCTTTTCCTGACATCGCCAGTGTGCGCGGTGATTTTTTTCGGCTCTTACATTAATGCGTGCCTCTCTGGGCCCGAAAAAATCCAAAACGCTTTTTTGTTTAGCGCAGGGCCAGTGGGACCAAATGGGGTGGCAACCGTTCTTTTCCTGACATCGCCAGTGTGCGCGGTGATTTTTTTCGCTCTTACATTAATGCGTGCCTCTCTGGGCCCGAAAAAATCCAAAACGCTTTTTTGTTTAGCGCAGGGCCAGTGGGACCAAATGGGGTGGCAACCGTTCTTTTCCTGACATCGCCAGTGTGCGCGGTGATTTTTTTCGCTCTTACATTAATGCGTGCCTCTCTGGGCCCGAAAAAATCCAAAACGCTTTTTTGTTTAGCGCAGGGCCAGTGGGACCAAATGGGGTGGCAACCGTTCTTTTCCTGACATCGCCAGTGTGCGCGGTGATTTTTTTCGCTCTTACATTAATGCGTGCCTCTCTGGGCCGAAAAAATCCAAAACGCTTTTTTGTTTAGCGCAGGGCCAGTGGGACCAAATGGGGTGGCAACCGTTCTTTTCCTGACATCGCCAGTGTGCGCGGTGATTTTTTTCGGCTCTTACATTAATGCGTGCCTCTCTGGGCCCGAAAAAATCCAAAACGCTTTTTTGTTTAGCGCAGGGCCAGTGGGACCAAATGGGGTGGCAACCGTTCTTTTCCTGACATCGCCAGTGTGCGCGGTGATTTTTTCGGCTCTTACATTAATGCGTGCCTCTCTGGGCCCGAAAAAATCCAAAACGCTTTTTTGTTTAGCGCAGGGCCAGTGGGACCAAATGGGGTGGCAACCGTTCTTTTCCTGACATCGCCAGTGTGCGCGGTGATTTTTTTCGGCTCTTACATTAATGCGTGCCTCTCTGGGCCCGAAAAAATCCAAAACGCTTTTTTGTTTAGCGCAGGGCCAGTGGGACCAAATGGGGTGGCAACCGTTCTTTTCCTGACATCGCCAGTGTGCGCGGTGATTTTTTTCGGCTCTTACATTAATGCGTGCCTCTCTGGGCCGAAAAAATCCAAAACGCTTTTTTGTTTAGCGCAGGGCCAGTGGGACCAAATGGGGTGGCAACCGTTCTTTTCCTGACATCGCCAGTGTGCGCGGTGATTTTTTTCGGCTCTTACATTAATGCGTGCCTCTCTGGGCCCGAAAAAATCCAAAACGCTTTTTTGTTTAGCGCAGGGCCAGTGGGACCAAATGGGGTGGCAACCGTTCTTTTCCTGACATCGCCAGTGTGCGCGGTGATTTTTTTCGGCTCTTACATTAATGCGTGCCTCTCTGGGCCCGAAAAAATCCAAAACGCTTTTTTGTTTAGCGCAGGGCCAGTGGGACCAAATGGGGTGGCAACCGTTCTTTTCCTGACATCGCCAGTGTGCGCGGTGATTTTTTTCGGCTCTTACATTAATGCGTGCCTCTCTGGGCCCGAAAAAATCCAAAACGCTTTTTTGTTTAGCGCAGGGCCAGTGGGACCAAATGGGGTGGCAACCGTTCTTTTCCTGACATCGCCAGTGTGCGCGGTGATTTTTTTCGGCTCTTACATTAATGCGTGCCTCTCTGGGCCCGAAAAAATCCAAAACGCTTTTTTGTTTAGCGCAGGGCCAGTGGGACCAAATGGGGTGGCAACCGTTCTTTTCCTGACATCGCCAGTGTGCGCGGTGATTTTTTTCGGCTCTTACATTAATGCGTGCCTCTCTGGGCCGAAAAAATCCAAAACGCTTTTTTGTTTAGCGCAGGGCCAGTGGGACCAAATGGGGTGGCAACCGTTCTTTTCCTGACATCGCCAGTGTGCGCGGTGATTTTTTCGGCTCTTACATTAATGCGTGCCTCTCTGGGCCGAAAAAATCCAAAACGCTTTTTTGTTTAGCGCAGGGCCAGTGGGACCAAATGGGGTGGCAACCGTTCTTTTCCTGACATCGCCAGTGTGCGCGGTGATTTTTTTCGGCTCTTACATTAATGCGTGCCTCTCTGGGCCCGAAAAAATCCAAAAGGCTTTTTTGTTTAGCGCAGGGCCAGTGGGACCAAATGGGGTGGCAACCGTTCTTTTCCTGACATCGCCAGTGTGCGCGGTGATTTTTTTCGGCTCTTACATTAATGCGTGCCTCTCTGGGCCCGAAAAAATCCAAAACGCTTTTTTGTTTAGCGCAGGGCCAGTGGGACCAAATGGGGTGGCAACCGTTCTTTTCCTGACATCGCCAGTGTGCGCGGTGATTTTTTTCGGCTCTTACATTAATGCGTGCCTCTCTGGGCCCGAAAAAATCCAAAAGGCTTTTTTGTTTAGCGCAGGGCCAGTGGGACCAAATGGGGTGGCAACCGTTCTTTTCCTGACATCGCCAGTGTGCGCGGTGATTTTTTTCGCTCTTACATTAATGCGTGCCTCTCTGGGCCCGAAAAAATCCAAAACGCTTTTTTGTTTAGCGCAGGGCCAGTGGGACCAAATGGGGTGGCAACCGTTCTTTTCCTGACATCGCCAGTGTGCGCGGTGATTTTTTTCGGCTCTTACATTAATGCGTGCCTCTCTGGGCCCGAAAAAATCCAAAACGCTTTTTTGTTTAGCGCAGGGCCAGTGGGACCAAATGGGGTGGCAACCGTTCTTTTCCTGACATCGCCAGTGTGCGCGGTGATTTTTTCGGCTCTTACATTAATGCGTGCCTCTCTGGGCCGAAAAAATCCAAAACGCTTTTTTGTTTAGCGCAGGGCCAGTGGGACCAAATGGGGTGGCAACCGTTCTTTTCCTGACATCGCCAGTGTGCGCGGTGATTTTTTTCGGCTCTTACATTAATGCGTGCCTCTCTGGGCCGAAAAAATCCAAAACGCTTTTTTGTTTAGCGCAGGGCCAGTGGGACCAAATGGGGTGGCAACCGTTCTTTTCCTGACATCGCCAGTGTGCGCGGTGATTTTTTTCGGCTCTTACATTAATGCGTGCCTCTCTGGGCCGAAAAAATCCAAAACGCTTTTTTGTTTAGCGCAGGGCCAGTGGGACCAAATGGGGTGGCAACCGTTCTTTTCCTGACATCGCCAGTGTGCGCGGTGATTTTTTTCGGCTCTTACATTAATGCGTGCCTCTCTGGGCCGAAAAAATCCAAAACGCTTTTTTGTTTAGCGCAGGGCCAGTGGGACCAAATGGGGTGGCAACCGTTCTTTTCCTGACATCGCCAGTGTGCGCGGTGATTTTTTTCGCTCTTACATTAATGCGTGCCTCTCTGGGCCCGAAAAAATCCAAAACGCTTTTTTGTTTAGCGCAGGGCCAGTGGGACCAAATGGGGTGGCAACCGTTCTTTTCCTGACATCGCCAGTGTGCGCGGTGATTTTTTTCGGCTCTTACATTAATGCGTGCCTCTCTGGGCCGAAAAAATCCAAAACGCTTTTTTGTTTAGCGCAGGGCCAGTGGGACCAAATGGGGTGGCAACCGTTCTTTTCCTGACATCGCCAGTGTGCGCGGTGATTTTTTTCGGCTCTTACATTAATGCGTGCCTCTCTGGGCCCGAAAAAATCCAAAAGGCTTTTTTGTTTAGCGCAGGGCCAGTGGGACCAAATGGGGTGGCAACCGTTCTTTTCCTGACATCGCCAGTGTGCGCGGTGATTTTTTCGGCTCTTACATTAATGCGTGCCTCTCTGGGCCGAAAAAATCCAAAACGCTTTTTTGTTTAGCGCAGGGCCAGTGGGACCAAATGGGGTGGCAACCGTTCTTTTCCTGACATCGCCAGTGTGCGCGGTGATTTTTTTCGGCTCTTACATTAATGCGTGCCTCTCTGGGCCCGAAAAAATCCAAAACGCTTTTTTGTTTAGCGCAGGGCCAGTGGGACCAAATGGGGTGGCAACCGTTCTTTTCCTGACATCGCCAGTGTGCGCGGTGATTTTTTTCGGCTCTTACATTAATGCGTGCCTCTCTGGGCCCGAAAAAATCCAAAACGCTTTTTTGTTTAGCGCAGGGCCAGTGGGACCAAATGGGGTGGCAACCGTTCTTTTCCTGACATCGCCAGTGTGCGCGGTGATTTTTTTCGGCTCTTACATTAATGCGTGCCTCTCTGGGCCCGAAAAAATCCAAAAGGCTTTTTTGTTTAGCGCAGGGCCAGTGGGACCAAATGGGGTGGCAACCGTTCTTTTCCTGACATCGCCAGTGTGCGCGGTGATTTTTTTCGGCTCTTACATTAATGCGTGCCTCTCTGGGCCCGAAAAAATCCAAAACGCTTTTTTGTTTAGCGCAGGGCCAGTGGGACCAAATGGGGTGGCAACCGTTCTTTTCCTGACATCGCCAGTGTGCGCGGTGATTTTTTTCGCTCTTACATTAATGCGTGCCTCTCTGGGCCCGAAAAAATCCAAAACGCTTTTTTGTTTAGCGCAGGGCCAGTGGGACCAAATGGGGTGGCAACCGTTCTTTTCCTGACATCGCCAGTGTGCGCGGTGATTTTTTTCGGCTCTTACATTAATGCGTGCCTCTCTGGGCCCGAAAAAATCCAAAACGCTTTTTTGTTTAGCGCAGGGCCAGTGGGACCAAATGGGGTGGCAACCGTTCTTTTCCTGACATCGCCAGTGTGCGCGGTGATTTTTTTCGGCTCTTACATTAATGCGTGCCTCTCTGGGCCCGAAAAAATCCAAAAGGCTTTTTTGTTTAGCGCAGGGCCAGTGGGACCAAATGGGGTGGCAACCGTTCTTTTCCTGACATCGCCAGTGTGCGCGGTGATTTTTTTCGGCTCTTACATTAATGCGTGCCTCTCTGGGCCGAAAAAATCCAAAACGCTTTTTTGTTTAGCGCAGGGCCAGTGGGACCAAATGGGGTGGCAACCGTTCTTTTCCTGACATCGCCAGTGTGCGCGGTGATTTTTTTCGGCTCTTACATTAATGCGTGCCTCTCTGGGCCCGAAAAAATCCAAAACGCTTTTTTGTTTAGCGCAGGGCCAGTGGGACCAAATGGGGTGGCAACCGTTCTTTTCCTGACATCGCCAGTGTGCGCGGTGATTTTTTTCGGCTCTTACATTAATGCGTGCCTCTCTGGGCCCGAAAAAATCCAAAAGGCTTTTTTGTTTAGCGCAGGGCCAGTGGGACCAAATGGGGTGGCAACCGTTCTTTTCCTGACATCGCCAGTGTGCGCGGTGATTTTTTTCGGCTCTTACATTAATGCGTGCCTCTCTGGGCCCGAAAAAATCCAAAACGCTTTTTTGTTTAGCGCAGGGCCAGTGGGACCAAATGGGGTGGCAACCGTTCTTTTCCTGACATCGCCAGTGTGCGCGGTGATTTTTTTCGGCTCTTACATTAATGCGTGCCTCTCTGGGCCGAAAAAATCCAAAAGGCTTTTTTGTTTAGCGCAGGGCCAGTGGGACCAAATGGGGTGGCAACCGTTCTTTTCCTGACATCGCCAGTGTGCGCGGTGATTTTTTTCGGCTCTTACATTAATGCGTGCCTCTCTGGGCCCGAAAAAATCCAAAAGGCTTTTTTGTTTAGCGCAGGGCCAGTGGGACCAAATGGGGTGGCAACCGTTCTTTTCCTGACATCGCCAGTGTGCGCGGTGATTTTTTTCGGCTCTTACATTAATGCGTGCCTCTCTGGGCCCGAAAAAATCCAAAACGCTTTTTTGTTTAGCGCAGGGCCAGTGGGACCAAATGGGGTGGCAACCGTTCTTTTCCTGACATCGCCAGTGTGCGCGGTGATTTTTTCGGCTCTTACATTAATGCGTGCCTCTCTGGGCCCGAAAAAATCCAAAACGCTTTTTTGTTTAGCGCAGGGCCAGTGGGACCAAATGGGGTGGCAACCGTTCTTTTCCTGACATCGCCAGTGTGCGCGGTGATTTTTTTCGGCTCTTACATTAATGCGTGCCTCTCTGGGCCCGAAAAAATCCAAAACGCTTTTTTGTTTAGCGCAGGGCCAGTGGGACCAAATGGGGTGGCAACCGTTCTTTTCCTGACATCGCCAGTGTGCGCGGTGATTTTTTTCGCTCTTACATTAATGCGTGCCTCTCTGGGCCCGAAAAAATCCAAAACGCTTTTTTGTTTAGCGCAGGGCCAGTGGGACCAAATGGGGTGGCAACCGTTCTTTTCCTGACATCGCCAGTGTGCGCGGTGATTTTTTTCGGCTCTTACATTAATGCGTGCCTCTCTGGGCCCGAAAAAATCCAAAACGCTTTTTTGTTTAGCGCAGGGCCAGTGGGACCAAATGGGGTGGCAACCGTTCTTTTCCTGACATCGCCAGTGTGCGCGGTGATTTTTTTCGGCTCTTACATTAATGCGTGCCTCTCTGGGCCGAAAAAATCCAAAACGCTTTTTTGTTTAGCGCAGGGCCAGTGGGACCAAATGGGGTGGCAACCGTTCTTTTCCTGACATCGCCAGTGTGCGCGGTGATTTTTTTCGGCTCTTACATTAATGCGTGCCTCTCTGGGCCCGAAAAAATCCAAAACGCTTTTTTGTTTAGCGCAGGGCCAGTGGGACCAAATGGGGTGGCAACCGTTCTTTTCCTGACATCGCCAGTGTGCGCGGTGATTTTTTTCGGCTCTTACATTAATGCGTGCCTCTCTGGGCCCGAAAAAATCCAAAACGCTTTTTTGTTTAGCGCAGGGCCAGTGGGACCAAATGGGGTGGCAACCGTTCTTTTCCTGACATCGCCAGTGTGCGCGGTGATTTTTTTCGGCTCTTACATTAATGCGTGCCTCTCTGGGCCCGAAAAAATCCAAAACGCTTTTTTGTTTAGCGCAGGGCCAGTGGGACCAAATGGGGTGGCAACCGTTCTTTTCCTGACATCGCCAGTGTGCGCGGTGATTTTTTTCGGCTCTTACATTAATGCGTGCCTCTCTGGGCCCGAAAAAATCCAAAACGCTTTTTTGTTTAGCGCAGGGCCAGTGGGACCAAATGGGGTGGCAACCGTTCTTTTCCTGACATCGCCAGTGTGCGCGGTGATTTTTTCGGCTCTTACATTAATGCGTGCCTCTCTGGGCCGAAAAAATCCAAAACGCTTTTTTGTTTAGCGCAGGGCCAGTGGGACCAAATGGGGTGGCAACCGTTCTTTTCCTGACATCGCCAGTGTGCGCGGTGATTTTTTTCGCTCTTACATTAATGCGTGCCTCTCTGGGCCGAAAAAATCCAAAACGCTTTTTTGTTTAGCGCAGGGCCAGTGGGACCAAATGGGGTGGCAACCGTTCTTTTCCTGACATCGCCAGTGTGCGCGGTGATTTTTTTCGGCTCTTACATTAATGCGTGCCTCTCTGGGCCCGAAAAAATCCAAAACGCTTTTTTGTTTAGCGCAGGGCCAGTGGGACCAAATGGGGTGGCAACCGTTCTTTTCCTGACATCGCCAGTGTGCGCGGTGATTTTTTTCGGCTCTTACATTAATGCGTGCCTCTCTGGGCCCGAAAAAATCCAAAAGGCTTTTTTGTTTAGCGCAGGGCCAGTGGGACCAAATGGGGTGGCAACCGTTCTTTTCCTGACATCGCCAGTGTGCGCGGTGATTTTTTTCGGCTCTTACATTAATGCGTGCCTCTCTGGGCCGAAAAAATCCAAAAGGCTTTTTTGTTTAGCGCAGGGCCAGTGGGACCAAATGGGGTGGCAACCGTTCTTTTCCTGACATCGCCAGTGTGCGCGGTGATTTTTTTCGCTCTTACATTAATGCGTGCCTCTCTGGGCCCGAAAAAATCCAAAACGCTTTTTTGTTTAGCGCAGGGCCAGTGGGACCAAATGGGGTGGCAACCGTTCTTTTCCTGACATCGCCAGTGTGCGCGGTGATTTTTTTCGGCTCTTACATTAATGCGTGCCTCTCTGGGCCCGAAAAAATCCAAAAGGCTTTTTTGTTTAGCGCAGGGCCAGTGGGACCAAATGGGGTGGCAACCGTTCTTTTCCTGACATCGCCAGTGTGCGCGGTGATTTTTTTCGGCTCTTACATTAATGCGTGCCTCTCTGGGCCCGAAAAAATCCAAAACGCTTTTTTGTTTAGCGCAGGGCCAGTGGGACCAAATGGGGTGGCAACCGTTCTTTTCCTGACATCGCCAGTGTGCGCGGTGATTTTTTTCGGCTCTTACATTAATGCGTGCCTCTCTGGGCCCGAAAAAATCCAAAACGCTTTTTTGTTTAGCGCAGGGCCAGTGGGACCAAATGGGGTGGCAACCGTTCTTTTCCTGACATCGCCAGTGTGCGCGGTGATTTTTTTCGGCTCTTACATTAATGCGTGCCTCTCTGGGCCCGAAAAAATCCAAAACGCTTTTTTGTTTAGCGCAGGGCCAGTGGGACCAAATGGGGTGGCAACCGTTCTTTTCCTGACATCGCCAGTGTGCGCGGTGATTTTTTTCGGCTCTTACATTAATGCGTGCCTCTCTGGGCCGAAAAAATCCAAAACGCTTTTTTGTTTAGCGCAGGGCCAGTGGGACCAAATGGGGTGGCAACCGTTCTTTTCCTGACATCGCCAGTGTGCGCGGTGATTTTTTTCGGCTCTTACATTAATGCGTGCCTCTCTGGGCCCGAAAAAATCCAAAAGGCTTTTTTGTTTAGCGCAGGGCCAGTGGGACCAAATGGGGTGGCAACCGTTCTTTTCCTGACATCGCCAGTGTGCGCGGTGATTTTTTTCGGCTCTTACATTAATGCGTGCCTCTCTGGGCCCGAAAAAATCCAAAAGGCTTTTTTGTTTAGCGCAGGGCCAGTGGGACCAAATGGGGTGGCAACCGTTCTTTTCCTGACATCGCCAGTGTGCGCGGTGATTTTTTTCGGCTCTTACATTAATGCGTGCCTCTCTGGGCCGAAAAAATCCAAAACGCTTTTTTGTTTAGCGCAGGGCCAGTGGGACCAAATGGGGTGGCAACCGTTCTTTTCCTGACATCGCCAGTGTGCGCGGTGATTTTTTTCGGCTCTTACATTAATGCGTGCCTCTCTGGGCCCGAAAAAATCCAAAACGCTTTTTTGTTTAGCGCAGGGCCAGTGGGACCAAATGGGGTGGCAACCGTTCTTTTCCTGACATCGCCAGTGTGCGCGGTGATTTTTTTCGGCTCTTACATTAATGCGTGCCTCTCTGGGCCCGAAAAAATCCAAAACGCTTTTTTGTTTAGCGCAGGGCCAGTGGGACCAAATGGGGTGGCAACCGTTCTTTTCCTGACATCGCCAGTGTGCGCGGTGATTTTTTTCGGCTCTTACATTAATGCGTGCCTCTCTGGGCCCGAAAAAATCCAAAACGCTTTTTTGTTTAGCGCAGGGCCAGTGGGACCAAATGGGGTGGCAACCGTTCTTTTCCTGACATCGCCAGTGTGCGCGGTGATTTTTTTCGCTCTTACATTAATGCGTGCCTCTCTGGGCCCGAAAAAATCCAAAAGGCTTTTTTGTTTAGCGCAGGGCCAGTGGGACCAAATGGGGTGGCAACCGTTCTTTTCCTGACATCGCCAGTGTGCGCGGTGATTTTTTTCGGCTCTTACATTAATGCGTGCCTCTCTGGGCCGAAAAAATCCAAAACGCTTTTTTGTTTAGCGCAGGGCCAGTGGGACCAAATGGGGTGGCAACCGTTCTTTTCCTGACATCGCCAGTGTGCGCGGTGATTTTTTTCGGCTCTTACATTAATGCGTGCCTCTCTGGGCCCGAAAAAATCCAAAAGGCTTTTTTGTTTAGCGCAGGGCCAGTGGGACCAAATGGGGTGGCAACCGTTCTTTTCCTGACATCGCCAGTGTGCGCGGTGATTTTTTTCGGCTCTTACATTAATGCGTGCCTCTCTGGGCCCGAAAAAATCCAAAACGCTTTTTTGTTTAGCGCAGGGCCAGTGGGACCAAATGGGGTGGCAACCGTTCTTTTCCTGACATCGCCAGTGTGCGCGGTGATTTTTTTCGGCTCTTACATTAATGCGTGCCTCTCTGGGCCCGAAAAAATCCAAAACGCTTTTTTGTTTAGCGCAGGGCCAGTGGGACCAAATGGGGTGGCAACCGTTCTTTTCCTGACATCGCCAGTGTGCGCGGTGATTTTTTTCGCTCTTACATTAATGCGTGCCTCTCTGGGCCCGAAAAAATCCAAAAGGCTTTTTTGTTTAGCGCAGGGCCAGTGGGACCAAATGGGGTGGCAACCGTTCTTTTCCTGACATCGCCAGTGTGCGCGGTGATTTTTTTCGCTCTTACATTAATGCGTGCCTCTCTGGGCCCGAAAAAATCCAAAAGGCTTTTTTGTTTAGCGCAGGGCCAGTGGGACCAAATGGGGTGGCAACCGTTCTTTTCCTGACATCGCCAGTGTGCGCGGTGATTTTTTTCGCTCTTACATTAATGCGTGCCTCTCTGGGCCCGAAAAAATCCAAAACGCTTTTTTGTTTAGCGCAGGGCCAGTGGGACCAAATGGGGTGGCAACCGTTCTTTTCCTGACATCGCCAGTGTGCGCGGTGATTTTTTTCGGCTCTTACATTAATGCGTGCCTCTCTGGGCCCGAAAAAATCCAAAACGCTTTTTTGTTTAGCGCAGGGCCAGTGGGACCAAATGGGGTGGCAACCGTTCTTTTCCTGACATCGCCAGTGTGCGCGGTGATTTTTTTCGCTCTTACATTAATGCGTGCCTCTCTGGGCCCGAAAAAATCCAAAAGGCTTTTTTGTTTAGCGCAGGGCCAGTGGGACCAAATGGGGTGGCAACCGTTCTTTTCCTGACATCGCCAGTGTGCGCGGTGATTTTTTTCGCTCTTACATTAATGCGTGCCTCTCTGGGCCCGAAAAAATCCAAAACGCTTTTTTGTTTAGCGCAGGGCCAGTGGGACCAAATGGGGTGGCAACCGTTCTTTTCCTGACATCGCCAGTGTGCGCGGTGATTTTTTTCGGCTCTTACATTAATGCGTGCCTCTCTGCCCGAAAAAATCCAAAAGGCTTTTTTGTTTAGCGCAGGGCCAGTGGGACCAAATGGGGTGGCAACCGTTCTTTTCCTGACATCGCCAGTGTGCGCGGTGATTTTTTTCGGCTCTTACATTAATGCGTGCCTCTCTGGGCCCGAAAAAATCCAAAACGCTTTTTTGTTTAGCGCAGGGCCAGTGGGACCAAATGGGGTGGCAACCGTTCTTTTCCTGACATCGCCAGTGTGCGCGGTGATTTTTTTCGGCTCTTACATTAATGCGTGCCTCTCTCTGGCCCGAAAAAATCCAAAAGGCTTTTTTGTTTAGCGCAGGGCCAGTGGGACCAAATGGGGTGGCAACCGTTCTTTTCCTGACATCGCCAGTGTGCGCGGTGATTTTTTCGGCTCTTACATTAATGCGTGCCTCTCTGGGCCGAAAAAATCCAAAAGGCTTTTTTGTTTAGCGCAGGGCCAGTGGGACCAAATGGGGTGGCAACCGTTCTTTTCCTGACATCGCCAGTGTGCGCGGTGATTTTTTTCGGCTCTTACATTAATGCGCCTCTCTGGGCCCGAAAAAATCCAAAACGCTTTTTTGTTTAGCGCAGGGCCAGTGGGACCAAATGGGGTGGCAACCGTTCTTTTCCTGACATCGCCAGTGTGCGCGGTGATTTTTTTCGGCTCTTACATTAATGCGTGCCTCTCTGGGCCCGAAAAAATCCAAAACGCTTTTTTGTTTAGCGCAGGGCCAGTGGGACCAAATGGGGTGGCAACCGTTCTTTTCCTGACATCGCCAGTGTGCGCGGTGATTTTTTTCGGCTCTTACATTAATGCGTGCCTCTCTGGGCCGAAAAAATCCAAAACGCTTTTTTGTTTAGCGCAGGGCCAGTGGGACCAAATGGGGTGGCAACCGTTCTTTTCCTGACATCGCCAGTGTGCGCGGTGATTTTTTTCGGCTCTTACATTAATGCGTGCCTCTCTGGGCCCGAAAAAATCCAAAACGCTTTTTTGTTTAGCGCAGGGCCAGTGGGACCAAATGGGGTGGCAACCGTTCTTTTCCTGACATCGCCAGTGTGCGCGGTGATTTTTTTCGGCTCTTACATTAATGCGTGCCTCTCTGGGCCCGAAAAAATCCAAAAGGCTTTTTTGTTTAGCGCAGGGCCAGTGGGACCAAATGGGGTGGCAACCGTTCTTTTCCTGACATCGCCAGTGTGCGCGGTGATTTTTTTCGCTCTTACATTAATGCGTGCCTCTCTGGGCCGAAAAAATCCAAAACGCTTTTTTGTTTAGCGCAGGGCCAGTGGGACCAAATGGGGTGGCAACCGTTCTTTTCCTGACATCGCCAGTGTGCGCGGTGATTTTTTTCGGCTCTTACATTAATGCGTGCCTCTCTGGGCCCGAAAAAATCCAAAAGGCTTTTTTGTTTAGCGCAGGGCCAGTGGGACCAAATGGGGTGGCAACCGTTCTTTTCCTGACATCGCCAGTGTGCGCGGTGATTTTTTTCGGCTCTTACATTAATGCGTGCCTCTCTGGGCCCGAAAAAATCCAAAACGCTTTTTTGTTTAGCGCAGGGCCAGTGGGACCAAATGGGGTGGCAACCGTTCTTTTCCTGACATCGCCAGTGTGCGCGGTGATTTTTTTCGGCTCTTACATTAATGCGTGCCTCTCTGGGCCCGAAAAAATCCAAAACGCTTTTTTGTTTAGCGCAGGGCCAGTGGGACCAAATGGGGTGGCAACCGTTCTT
Organism: Hippocampus mohnikei; assembly: GCA_026261675.1. Lineage (NCBI taxonomy): Eukaryota > Metazoa > Chordata > Actinopteri > Syngnathiformes > Syngnathidae > Hippocampus > Hippocampus mohnikei. The sequence continues at coordinate 14,025 of JAKGUB010000540.1, forward strand.
TTCCTGACATCGCCAGTGTGCGCGGTGATTTTTTTCGGCTCTTACATTAATGCGTGCCTCTCTGGGCCCGAAAAAATCCAAAAGGCTTTTTTGTTTAGCGCAGGGCCAGTGGGACCAAATGGGGTGGCAACCGTTCTTTTCCTGACATCGCCAGTGTGCGCGGTGATTTTTTTCGGCTCTTACATTAATGCGTGCCTCTCTGGGCCGAAAAAATCCAAAAGGCTTTTTTGTTTAGCGCAGGGCCAGTGGGACCAAATGGGGTGGCAACCGTTCTTTTCCTGACATCGCCAGTGTGCGCGGTGATTTTTTCGGCTCTTACATTAATGCGTGCCTCTCTGGGCCGAAAAAATCCAAAAGGCTTTTTTGTTTAGCGCAGGGCCAGTGGGACCAAATGGGGTGGCAACCGTTCTTTTCCTGACATCGCCAGTGTGCGCGGTGATTTTTTTCGGCTCTTACATTAATGCGTGCCTCTCTGGGCCGAAAAAATCCAAAAGGCTTTTTTGTTTAGCGCAGGGCCAGTGGGACCAAATGGGGTGGCAACCGTTCTTTTCCTGACATCGCCAGTGTGCGCGGTGATTTTTTTCGGCTCTTACATTAATGCGTGCCTCTCTGGGCCCGAAAAAATCCAAAAGGCTTTTTTGTTTAGCGCAGGGCCAGTGGGACCAAATGGGGTGGCAACCGTTCTTTTCCTGACATCGCCAGTGTGCGCGGTGATTTTTTTCGGCTCTTACATTAATGCGTGCCTCTCTGGGCCCGAAAAAATCCAAAAGGCTTTTTTGTTTAGCGCAGGGCCAGTGGGACCAAATGGGGTGGCAACCGTTCTTTTCCTGACATCGCCAGTGTGCGCGGTGATTTTTTTCGGCTCTTACATTAATGCGTGCCTCTCTGGGCCCGAAAAAATCCAAAAGGCTTTTTTGTTTAGCGCAGGGCCAGTGGGACCAAATGGGGTGGCAACCGTTCTTTTCCTGACATCGCCAGTGTGCGCGGTGATTTTTTTCGGCTCTTACATTAATGCGTGCCTCTCTGGGCCCGAAAAAATCCAAAAGGCTTTTTTGTTTAGCGCAGGGCCAGTGGGACCAAATGGGGTGGCAACCGTTCTTTTCCTGACATCGCCAGTGTGCGCGGTGATTTTTTTCGGCTCTTACATTAATGCGTGCCTCTCTGGGCCGAAAAAATCCAAAAGGCTTTTTTGTTTAGCGCAGGGCCAGTGGGACCAAATGGGGTGGCAACCGTTCTTTTCCTGACATCGCCAGTGTGCGCGGTGATTTTTTTCGGCTCTTACATTAATGCGTGCCTCTCTGGGCCCGAAAAAATCCAAAAGGCTTTTTTGTTTAGCGCAGGGCCAGTGGGACCAAATGGGGTGGCAACCGTTCTTTTCCTGACATCGCCAGTGTGCGCGGTGATTTTTTTCGGCTCTTACATTAATGCGTGCCTCTCTGGGCCGAAAAAATCCAAAAGGCTTTTTTGTTTAGCGCAGGGCCAGTGGGACCAAATGGGGTGGCAACCGTTCTTTTCCTGACATCGCCAGTGTGCGCGGTGATTTTTTTCGCTCTTACATTAATGCGTGCCTCTCTGGGCCGAAAAAATCCAAAAGGCTTTTTTGTTTAGCGCAGGGCCAGTGGGACCAAATGGGGTGGCAACCGTTCTTTTCCTGACATCGCCAGTGTGCGCGGTGATTTTTTTCGGCTCTTACATTAATGCGTGCCTCTCTGGGCCGAAAAAATCCAAAACGCTTTTTTGTTTAGCGCAGGGCCAGTGGGACCAAATGGGGTGGCAACCGTTCTTTTCCTGACATCGCCAGTGTGCGCGGTGATTTTTTTCGCTCTTACATTAATGCGTGCCTCTCTGGGCCCGAAAAAATCCAAAAGGCTTTTTTGTTTAGCGCAGGGCCAGTGGGACCAAATGGGGTGGCAACCGTTCTTTTCCTGACATCGCCAGTGTGCGCGGTGATTTTTTCGGCTCTTACATTAATGCGTGCCTCTCTGGGCCCGAAAAAATCCAAAAGGCTTTTTTGTTTAGCGCAGGGCCAGTGGGACCAAATGGGGTGGCAACCGTTCTTTTCCTGACATCGCCAGTGTGCGCGGTGATTTTTTTCGGCTCTTACATTAATGCGTGCCTCTCTGGGCCCGAAAAAATCCAAAAGGCTTTTTTGTTTAGCGCAGGGCCAGTGGGACCAAATGGGGTGGCAACCGTTCTTTTCCTGACATCGCCAGTGTGCGCGGTGATTTTTTTCGGCTCTTACATTAATGCGTGCCTCTCTGGGCCCGAAAAAATCCAAAAGGCTTTTTTGTTTAGCGCAGGGCCAGTGGGACCAAATGGGGTGGCAACCGTTCTTTTCCTGACATCGCCAGTGTGCGCGGTGATTTTTTTCGGCTCTTACATTAATGCGTGCCTCTCTGGGCCCGAAAAAATCCAAAAGGCTTTTTTGTTTAGCGCAGGGCCAGTGGGACCAAATGGGGTGGCAACCGTTCTTTTCCTGACATCGCCAGTGTGCGCGGTGATTTTTTTCGGCTCTTACATTAATGCGTGCCTCTCTGGGCCCGAAAAAATCCAAAACGCTTTTTTGTTTAGCGCAGGGCCAGTGGGACCAAATGGGGTGGCAACCGTTCTTTTCCTGACATCGCCAGTGTGCGCGGTGATTTTTTTCGGCTCTTACATTAATGCGTGCCTCTCTGGGCCCGAAAAAATCCAAAAGGCTTTTTTGTTTAGCGCAGGGCCAGTGGGACCAAATGGGGTGGCAACCGTTCTTTTCCTGACATCGCCAGTGTGCGCGGTGATTTTTTTCGGCTCTTACATTAATGCGTGCCTCTCTGGGCCGAAAAAATCCAAAACGCTTTTTTGTTTAGCGCAGGGCCAGTGGGACCAAATGGGGTGGCAACCGTTCTTTTCCTGACATCGCCAGTGTGCGCGGTGATTTTTTTCGGCTCTTACATTAATGCGTGCCTCTCTGGGCCGAAAAAATCCAAAAGGCTTTTTTGTTTAGCGCAGGGCCAGTGGGACCAAATGGGGTGGCAACCGTTCTTTTCCTGACATCGCCAGTGTGCGCGGTGATTTTTTTCGGCTCTTACATTAATGCGTGCCTCTCTGGGCCCGAAAAAATCCAAAAGGCTTTTTTGTTTAGCGCAGGGCCAGTGGGACCAAATGGGGTGGCAACCGTTCTTTTCCTGACATCGCCAGTGTGCGCGGTGATTTTTTTCGGCTCTTACATTAATGCGTGCCTCTCTGGGCCCGAAAAAATCCAAAAGGCTTTTTTGTTTAGCGCAGGGCCAGTGGGACCAAATGGGGTGGCAACCGTTCTTTTCCTGACATCGCCAGTGTGCGCGGTGATTTTTTTCGGCTCTTACATTAATGCGTGCCTCTCTGGGCCGAAAAAATCCAAAAGGCTTTTTTGTTTAGCGCAGGGCCAGTGGGACCAAATGGGGTGGCAACCGTTCTTTTCCTGACATCGCCAGTGTGCGCGGTGATTTTTTTCGGCTCTTACATTAATGCGTGCCTCTCTGGGCCGAAAAAATCCAAAAGGCTTTTTTGTTTAGCGCAGGGCCAGTGGGACCAAATGGGGTGGCAACCGTTCTTTTCCTGACATCGCCAGTGTGCGCGGTGATTTTTTTCGGCTCTTACATTAATGCGTGCCTCTCTGGGCCGAAAAAATCCAAAAGGCTTTTTTGTTTAGCGCAGGGCCAGTGGGACCAAATGGGGTGGCAACCGTTCTTTTCCTGACATCGCCAGTGTGCGCGGTGATTTTTTTCGGCTCTTACATTAATGCGTGCCTCTCTGGGCCCGAAAAAATCCAAAACGCTTTTTTGTTTAGCGCAGGGCCAGTGGGACCAAATGGGGTGGCAACCGTTCTTTTCCTGACATCGCCAGTGTGCGCGGTGATTTTTTCGGCTCTTACATTAATGCGTGCCTCTCTGGGCCCGAAAAAATCCAAAAGGCTTTTTTGTTTAGCGCAGGGCCAGTGGGACCAAATGGGGTGGCAACCGTTCTTTTCCTGACATCGCCAGTGTGCGCGGTGATTTTTTTCGGCTCTTACATTAATGCGTGCCTCTCTGGGCCGAAAAAATCCAAAAGGCTTTTTTGTTTAGCGCAGGGCCAGTGGGACCAAATGGGGTGGCAACCGTTCTTTTCCTGACATCGCCAGTGTGCGCGGTGATTTTTTTCGGCTCTTACATTAATGCGTGCCTCTCTGGGCCGAAAAAATCCAAAACGCTTTTTTGTTTAGCGCAGGGCCAGTGGGACCAAATGGGGTGGCAACCGTTCTTTTCCTGACATCGCCAGTGTGCGCGGTGATTTTTTTCGGCTCTTACATTAATGCGTGCCTCTCTGGGCCGAAAAAATCCAAAAGGCTTTTTTGTTTAGCGCAGGGCCAGTGGGACCAAATGGGGTGGCAACCGTTCTTTTCCTGACATCGCCAGTGTGCGCGGTGATTTTTTTCGGCTCTTACATTAATGCGTGCCTCTCTGGGCCGAAAAAATCCAAAAGGCTTTTTTGTTTAGCGCAGGGCCAGTGGGACCAAATGGGGTGGCAACCGTTCTTTTCCTGACATCGCCAGTGTGCGCGGTGATTTTTTTCGGCTCTTACATTAATGCGTGCCTCTCTGGGCCCGAAAAAATCCAAAAGGCTTTTTTGTTTAGCGCAGGGCCAGTGGGACCAAATGGGGTGGCAACCGTTCTTTTCCTGACATCGCCAGTGTGCGCGGTGATTTTTTTCGGCTCTTACATTAATGCGTGCCTCTCTGGGCCGAAAAAATCCAAAAGGCTTTTTTGTTTAGCGCAGGGCCAGTGGGACCAAATGGGGTGGCAACCGTTCTTTTCCTGACATCGCCAGTGTGCGCGGTGATTTTTTTCGGCTCTTACATTAATGCGTGCCTCTCTGGGCCGAAAAAATCCAAAAGGCTTTTTTGTTTAGCGCAGGGCCAGTGGGACCAAATGGGGTGGCAACCGTTCTTTTCCTGACATCGCCAGTGTGCGCGGTGATTTTTTTCGGCTCTTACATTAATGCGTGCCTCTCTGGGCCCGAAAAAATCCAAAAGGCTTTTTTGTTTAGCGCAGGGCCAGTGGGACCAAATGGGGTGGCAACCGTTCTTTTCCTGACATCGCCAGTGTGCGCGGTGATTTTTTTCGCTCTTACATTAATGCGTGCCTCTCTGGGCCCGAAAAAATCCAAAACGCTTTTTTGTTTAGCGCAGGGCCAGTGGGACCAAATGGGGTGGCAACCGTTCTTTTCCTGACATCGCCAGTGTGCGCGGTGATTTTTTTCGGCTCTTACATTAATGCGTGCCTCTCTGGGCCCGAAAAAATCCAAAAGGCTTTTTTGTTTAGCGCAGGGCCAGTGGGACCAAATGGGGTGGCAACCGTTCTTTTCCTGACATCGCCAGTGTGCGCGGTGATTTTTTTCGGCTCTTACATTAATGCGTGCCTCTCTGGGCCGAAAAAATCCAAAACGCTTTTTTGTTTAGCGCAGGGCCAGTGGGACCAAATGGGGTGGCAACCGTTCTTTTCCTGACATCGCCAGTGTGCGCGGTGATTTTTTTCGGCTCTTACATTAATGCGTGCCTCTCTGGGCCCGAAAAAATCCAAAAGGCTTTTTTGTTTAGCGCAGGGCCAGTGGGACCAAATGGGGTGGCAACCGTTCTTTTCCTGACATCGCCAGTGTGCGCGGTGATTTTTTTCGGCTCTTACATTAATGCGTGCCTCTCTGGGCCCGAAAAAATCCAAAACGCTTTTTTGTTTAGCGCAGGGCCAGTGGGACCAAATGGGGTGGCAACCGTTCTTTTCCTGACATCGCCAGTGTGCGCGGTGATTTTTTTCGGCTCTTACATTAATGCGTGCCTCTCTGGGCCCGAAAAAATCCAAAACGCTTTTTTGTTTAGCGCAGGGCCAGTGGGACCAAATGGGGTGGCAACCGTTCTTTTCCTGACATCGCCAGTGTGCGCGGTGATTTTTTTCGGCTCTTACATTAATGCGTGTCTCTCTGGGCCGAAAAAATCCAAAACGCTTTTTTGTTTAGCGCAGGGCCAGTGGGACCAAATGGGGTGGCAACCGTTCTTTTCCTGACATCGCCAGTGTGCGCGGTGATTTTTTTCGGCTCTTACATTAATGCGTGCCTCTCTGGGCCCGAAAAAATCCAAAAGGCTTTTTTGTTTAGCGCAGGGCCAGTGGGACCAAATGGGGTGGCAACCGTTCTTTTCCTGACATCGCCAGTGTGCGCGGTGATTTTTTTCGGCTCTTACATTAATGCGTGCCTCTCTGGGCCGAAAAAATCCAAAACGCTTTTTTGTTTAGCGCAGGGCCAGTGGGACCAAATGGGGTGGCAACCGTTCTTTTCCTGACATCGCCAGTGTGCGCGGTGATTTTTTTCGCTCTTACATTAATGCGTGCCTCTCTGGGCCCGAAAAAATCCAAAACGCTTTTTTGTTTAGCGCAGGGCCAGTGGGACCAAATGGGGTGGCAACCGTTCTTTTCCTGACATCGCCAGTGTGCGCGGTGATTTTTTTCGGCTCTTACATTAATGCGTGCCTCTCTGGGCCGAAAAAATCCAAAAGGCTTTTTTGTTTAGCGCAGGGCCAGTGGGACCAAATGGGGTGGCAACCGTTCTTTTCCTGACATCGCCAGTGTGCGCGGTGATTTTTTTCGCTCTTACATTAATGCGTGCCTCTCTGGGCCCGAAAAAATCCAAAACGCTTTTTTGTTTAGCGCAGGGCCAGTGGGACCAAATGGGGTGGCAACCGTTCTTTTCCTGACATCGCCAGTGTGCGCGGTGATTTTTTTCGGCTCTTACATTAATGCGTGCCTCTCTGGGCCCGAAAAAATCCAAAACGCTTTTTTGTTTAGCGCAGGGCCAGTGGGACCAAATGGGGTGGCAACCGTTCTTTTCCTGACATCGCCAGTGTGCGCGGTGATTTTTTTCGGCTCTTACATTAATGCGTGCCTCTCTGGGCCGAAAAAATCCAAAAGGCTTTTTTGTTTAGCGCAGGGCCAGTGGGACCAAATGGGGTGGCAACCGTTCTTTTCCTGACATCGCCAGTGTGCGCGGTGATTTTTTCGGCTCTTACATTAATGCGTGCCTCTCTGGGCCGAAAAAATCCAAAAGGCTTTTTTGTTTAGCGCAGGGCCAGTGGGACCAAATGGGGTGGCAACCGTTCTTTTCCTGACATCGCCAGTGTGCGCGGTGATTTTTTTCGGCTCTTACATTAATGCGTGCCTCTCTGGGCCGAAAAAATCCAAAAGGCTTTTTTGTTTAGCGCAGGGCCAGTGGGACCAAATGGGGTGGCAACCGTTCTTTTCCTGACATCGCCAGTGTGCGCGGTGATTTTTTTCGGCTCTTACATTAATGCGTGCCTCTCTGGGCCGAAAAAATCCAAAACGCTTTTTTGTTTAGCGCAGGGCCAGTGGGACCAAATGGGGTGGCAACCGTTCTTTTCCTGACATCGCCAGTGTGCGCGGTGATTTTTTTCGGCTCTTACATTAATGCGTGCCTCTCTGGGCCCGAAAAAATCCAAAACGCTTTTTTGTTTAGCGCAGGGCCAGTGGGACCAAATGGGGTGGCAACCGTTCTTTTCCTGACATCGCCAGTGTGCGCGGTGATTTTTTTCGGCTCTTACATTAATGCGTGCCTCTCTGGGCCCGAAAAAATCCAAAACGCTTTTTTGTTTAGCGCAGGGCCAGTGGGACCAAATGGGGTGGCAACCGTTCTTTTCCTGACATCGCCAGTGTGCGCGGTGATTTTTTCGGCTCTTACATTAATGCGTGCCTCTCTGGGCCCGAAAAAATCCAAAACGCTTTTTTGTTTAGCGCAGGGCCAGTGGGACCAAATGGGGTGGCAACCGTTCTTTTCCTGACATCGCCAGTGTGCGCGGTGATTTTTTTCGGCTCTTACATTAATGCGTGCCTCTCTGGGCCGAAAAAATCCAAAACGCTTTTTTGTTTAGCGCAGGGCCAGTGGGACCAAATGGGGTGGCAACCGTTCTTTTCCTGACATCGCCAGTGTGCGCGGTGATTTTTTTCGGCTCTTACATTAATGCGTGCCTCTCTGGGCCCGAAAAAATCCAAAACGCTTTTTTGTTTAGCGCAGGGCCAGTGGGACCAAATGGGGTGGCAACCGTTCTTTTCCTGACATCGCCAGTGTGCGCGGTGATTTTTTTCGGCTCTTACATTAATGCGTGCCTCTCTGGGCCCGAAAAAATCCAAAACGCTTTTTTGTTTAGCGCAGGGCCAGTGGGACCAAATGGGGTGGCAACCGTTCTTTTCCTGACATCGCCAGTGTGCGCGGTGATTTTTTTCGGCTCTTACATTAATGCGTGCCTCTCTGGGCCCGAAAAAATCCAAAAGGCTTTTTTGTTTAGCGCAGGGCCAGTGGGACCAAATGGGGTGGCAACCGTTCTTTTCCTGACATCGCCAGTGTGCGCGGTGATTTTTTTCGGCTCTTACATTAATGCGTGCCTCTCTGGGCCCGAAAAAATCCAAAACGCTTTTTTGTTTAGCGCAGGGCCAGTGGGACCAAATGGGGTGGCAACCGTTCTTTTCCTGACATCGCCAGTGTGCGCGGTGATTTTTTTCGCTCTTACATTAATGCGTGCCTCTCTGGGCCCGAAAAAATCCAAAACGCTTTTTTGTTTAGCGCAGGGCCAGTGGGACCAAATGGGGTGGCAACCGTTCTTTTCCTGACATCGCCAGTGTGCGCGGTGATTTTTTTCGGCTCTTACATTAATGCGTGCCTCTCTGGGCCCGAAAAAATCCAAAACGCTTTTTTGTTTAGCGCAGGGCCAGTGGGACCAAATGGGGTGGCAACCGTTCTTTTCCTGACATCGCCAGTGTGCGCGGTGATTTTTTCGGCTCTTACATTAATGCGTGCCTCTCTGGGCCCGAAAAAATCCAAAACGCTTTTTTGTTTAGCGCAGGGCCAGTGGGACCAAATGGGGTGGCAACCGTTCTTTTCCTGACATCGCCAGTGTGCGCGGTGATTTTTTTCGGCTCTTACATTAATGCGTGCCTCTCTGGGCCCGAAAAAATCCAAAAGGCTTTTTTGTTTAGCGCAGGGCCAGTGGGACCAAATGGGGTGGCAACCGTTCTTTTCCTGACATCGCCAGTGTGCGCGGTGATTTTTTTCGGCTCTTACATTAATGCGTGCCTCTCTGGGCCGAAAAAATCCAAAACGCTTTTTTGTTTAGCGCAGGGCCAGTGGGACCAAATGGGGTGGCAACCGTTCTTTTCCTGACATCGCCAGTGTGCGCGGTGATTTTTTTCGCTCTTACATTAATGCGTGCCTCTCTGGGCCGAAAAAATCCAAAACGCTTTTTTGTTTAGCGCAGGGCCAGTGGGACCAAATGGGGTGGCAACCGTTCTTTTCCTGACATCGCCAGTGTGCGCGGTGATTTTTTTCGGCTCTTACATTAATGCGTGCCTCTCTGGGCCGAAAAAATCCAAAACGCTTTTTTGTTTAGCGCAGGGCCAGTGGGACCAAATGGGGTGGCAACCGTTCTTTTCCTGACATCGCCAGTGTGCGCGGTGATTTTTTTCGGCTCTTACATTAATGCGTGCCTCTCTGGGCCGAAAAAATCCAAAAGGCTTTTTTGTTTAGCGCAGGGCCAGTGGGACCAAATGGGGTGGCAACCGTTCTTTTCCTGACATCGCCAGTGTGCGCGGTGATTTTTTTCGGCTCTTACATTAATGCGTGCCTCTCTGGGCCCGAAAAAATCCAAAACGCTTTTTTGTTTAGCGCAGGGCCAGTGGGACCAAATGGGGTGGCAACCGTTCTTTTCCTGACATCGCCAGTGTGCGCGGTGATTTTTTTCGGCTCTTACATTAATGCGTGCCTCTCTGGGCCCGAAAAAATCCAAAAGGCTTTTTTGTTTAGCGCAGGGCCAGTGGGACCAAATGGGGTGGCAACCGTTCTTTTCCTGACATCGCCAGTGTGCGCGGTGATTTTTTTCGGCTCTTACATTAATGCGTGCCTCTCTGGGCCGAAAAAATCCAAAACGCTTTTTTGTTTAGCGCAGGGCCAGTGGGACCAAATGGGGTGGCAACCGTTCTTTTCCTGACATCGCCAGTGTGCGCGGTGATTTTTTTCGGCTCTTACATTAATGCGTGCCTCTCTGGGCCGAAAAAATCCAAAACGCTTTTTTGTTTAGCGCAGGGCCAGTGGGACCAAATGGGGTGGCAACCGTTCTTTTCCTGACATCGCCAGTGTGCGCGGTGATTTTTTTCGGCTCTTACATTAATGCGTGCCTCTCTGGGCCGAAAAAATCCAAAAGGCTTTTTTGTTTAGCGCAGGGCCAGTGGGACCAAATGGGGTGGCAACCGTTCTTTTCCTGACATCGCCAGTGTGCGCGGTGATTTTTTTCGCTCTTACATTAATGCGTGCCTCTCTGGGCCGAAAAAATCCAAAACGCTTTTTTGTTTAGCGCAGGGCCAGTGGGACCAAATGGGGTGGCAACCGTTCTTTTCCTGACATCGCCAGTGTGCGCGGTGATTTTTTCGGCTCTTACATTAATGCGTGCCTCTCTGGGCCCGAAAAAATCCAAAACGCTTTTTTGTTTAGCGCAGGGCCAGTGGGACCAAATGGGGTGGCAACCGTTCTTTTCCTGACATCGCCAGTGTGCGCGGTGATTTTTTTCGGCTCTTACATTAATGCGTGCCTCTCTGGGCCCGAAAAAATCCAAAACGCTTTTTTGTTTAGCGCAGGGCCAGTGGGACCAAATGGGGTGGCAACCGTTCTTTTCCTGACATCGCCAGTGTGCGCGGTGATTTTTTTCGGCTCTTACATTAATGCGTGCCTCTCTGGGCCGAAAAAATCCAAAACGCTTTTTTGTTTAGCGCAGGGCCAGTGGGACCAAATGGGGTGGCAACCGTTCTTTTCCTGACATCGCCAGTGTGCGCGGTGATTTTTTTCGGCTCTTACATTAATGCGTGCCTCTCTGGGCCGAAAAAATCCAAAACGCTTTTTTGTTTAGCGCAGGGCCAGTGGGACCAAATGGGGTGGCAACCGTTCTTTTCCTGACATCGCCAGTGTGCGCGGTGATTTTTTTCGGCTCTTACATTAATGCGTGCCTCTCTGGGCCCGAAAAAATCCAAAACGCTTTTAGCGCAGGGCCAGTGGGACCAAATGGGGTGGCAACCGTTCTTTTCCTGACATCGCCAGTGTGCGCGGTGATTTTTTTCGGCTCTTACATTAATGCGTGCCTCTCTGGGCCCGAAAAAATCCAAAAGGCTTTTTTGTTTAGCGCAGGGCCAGTGGGACCAAATGGGGTGGCAACCGTTCTTTTCCTGACATCGCCAGTGTGCGCGGTGATTTTTTCGGCTCTTACATTAATGCGTGCCTCTCTGGGCCCGAAAAAATCCAAAACGCTTTTTTGTTTAGCGCAGGGCCAGTGGGACCAAATGGGGTGGCAACCGTTCTTTTCCTGACATCGCCAGTGTGCGCGGTGATTTTTTTCGCTCTTACATTAATGCGTGCCTCTCTGGGCCGAAAAAATCCAAAACGCTTTTTTGTTTAGCGCAGGGCCAGTGGGACCAAATGGGGTGGCAACCGTTCTTTTCCTGACATCGCCAGTGTGCGCGGTGATTTTTTTCGGCTCTTACATTAATGCGTGCCTCTCTGGGCCGAAAAAATCCAAAACGCTTTTTTGTTTAGCGCAGGGCCAGTGGGACCAAATGGGGTGGCAACCGTTCTTTTCCTGACATCGCCAGTGTGCGCGGTGATTTTTTTCGGCTCTTACATTAATGCGTGCCTCTCTGGGCCCGAAAAAATCCAAAAGGCTTTTTTGTTTAGCGCAGGGCCAGTGGGACCAAATGGGGTGGCAACCGTTCTTTTCCTGACATCGCCAGTGTGCGCGGTGATTTTTTCGGCTCTTACATTAATGCGTGCCTCTCTGGGCCCGAAAAAATCCAAAACGCTTTTTTGTTTAGCGCAGGGCCAGTGGGACCAAATGGGGTGGCAACCGTTCTTTTCCTGACATCGCCAGTGTGCGCGGTGATTTTTTTCGGCTCTTACATTAATGCGTGCCTCTCTGGGCCCGAAAAAATCCAAAACGCTTTTTTGTTTAGCGCAGGGCCAGTGGGACCAAATGGGGTGGCAACCGTTCTTTTCCTGACATCGCCAGTGTGCGCGGTGATTTTTTTCGGCTCTTACATTAATGCGTGCCTCTCTGGGCCCGAAAAAATCCAAAACGCTTTTTTGTTTAGCGCAGGGCCAGTGGGACCAAATGGGGTGGCAACCGTTCTTTTCCTGACATCGCCAGTGTGCGCGGTGATTTTTTCGGCTCTTACATTAATGCGTGCCTCTCTGGGCCGAAAAAATCCAAAACGCTTTTTTGTTTAGCGCAGGGCCAGTGGGACCAAATGGGGTGGCAACCGTTCTTTTCCTGACATCGCCAGTGTGCGCGGTGATTTTTTCGGCTCTTACATTAATGCGTGCCTCTCTGGGCCCGAAAAAATCCAAAACGCTTTTTTGTTTAGCGCAGGGCCAGTGGGACCAAATGGGGTGGCAACCGTTCTTTTCCTGACATCGCCAGTGTGCGCGGTGATTTTTTTCGGCTCTTACATTAATGCGTGCCTCTCTGGGCCGAAAAAATCCAAAACGCTTTTTTGTTTAGCGCAGGGCCAGTGGGACCAAATGGGGTGGCAACCGTTCTTTTCCTGACATCGCCAGTGTGCGCGGTGATTTTTTTCGGCTCTTACATTAATGCGTGCCTCTCTGGGCCGAAAAAATCCAAAACGCTTTTTTGTTTAGCGCAGGGCCAGTGGGACCAAATGGGGTGGCAACCGTTCTTTTCCTGACATCGCCAGTGTGCGCGGTGATTTTTTTCGGCTCTTACATTAATGCGTGCCTCTCTGGGCCCGAAAAAATCCAAAACGCTTTTTTGTTTAGCGCAGGGCCAGTGGGACCAAATGGGGTGGCAACCGTTCTTTTCCTGACATCGCCAGTGTGCGCGGTGATTTTTTTCGGCTCTTACATTAATGCGTGCCTCTCTGGGCCGAAAAAATCCAAAACGCTTTTTTGTTTAGCGCAGGGCCAGTGGGACCAAATGGGGTGGCAACCGTTCTTTTCCTGACATCGCCAGTGTGCGCGGTGATTTTTTTCGGCTCTTACATTAATGCGTGCCTCTCTGGGCCCGAAAAAATCCAAAACGCTTTTTTGTTTAGCGCAGGGCCAGTGGGACCAAATGGGGTGGCAACCGTTCTTTTCCTGACATCGCCAGTGTGCGCGGTGATTTTTTTCGGCTCTTACATTAATGCGTGCCTCTCTGGGCCGAAAAAATCCAAAACGCTTTTTTGTTTAGCGCAGGGCCAGTGGGACCAAATGGGGTGGCAACCGTTCTTTTCCTGACATCGCCAGTGTGCGCGGTGATTTTTTTCGGCTCTTACATTAATGCGTGCCTCTCTGGGCCCGAAAAAATCCAAAACGCTTTTTTGTTTAGCGCAGGGCCAGTGGGACCAAATGGGGTGGCAACCGTTCTTTTCCTGACATCGCCAGTGTGCGCGGTGATTTTTTTCGGCTCTTACATTAATGCGTGCCTCTCTGGGCCCGAAAAAATCCAAAACGCTTTTTTGTTTAGCGCAGGGCCAGTGGGACCAAATGGGGTGGCAACCGTTCTTTTCCTGACATCGCCAGTGTGCGCGGTGATTTTTTTCGGCTCTTACATTAATGCGTGCCTCTCTGGGCCGAAAAAATCCAAAAGGCTTTTTTGTTTAGCGCAGGGCCAGTGGGACCAAATGGGGTGGCAACCGTTCTTTTCCTGACATCGCCAGTGTGCGCGGTGATTTTTTTCGGCTCTTACATTAATGCGTGCCTCTCTGGGCCGAAAAAATCCAAAACGCTTTTTTGTTTAGCGCAGGGCCAGTGGGACCAAATGGGGTGGCAACCGTTCTTTTCCTGACATCGCCAGTGTGCGCGGTGATTTTTTTCGGCTCTTACATTAATGCGTGCCTCTCTGGGCCGAAAAAATCCAAAACGCTTTTTTGTTTAGCGCAGGGCCAGTGGGACCAAATGGGGTGGCAACCGTTCTTTTCCTGACATCGCCAGTGTGCGCGGTGATTTTTTCGGCTCTTACATTAATGCGTGCCTCTCTGGGCCGAAAAAATCCAAAACGCTTTTTTGTTTAGCGCAGGGCCAGTGGGACCAAATGGGGTGGCAACCGTTCTTTTCCTGACATCGCCAGTGTGCGCGGTGATTTTTTCGGCTCTTACATTAATGCGTGCCTCTCTGGGCCGAAAAAATCCAAAACGCTTTTTTGTTTAGCGCAGGGCCAGTGGGACCAAATGGGGTGGCAACCGTTCTTTTCCTGACATCGCCAGTGTGCGCGGTGATTTTTTTCGGCTCTTACATTAATGCGTGCCTCTCTGGGCCGAAAAAATCCAAAACGCTTTTTTGTTTAGCGCAGGGCCAGTGGGACCAAATGGGGTGGCAACCGTTCTTTTCCTGACATCGCCAGTGTGCGCGGTGATTTTTTCGGCTCTTACATTAATGCGTGCCTCTCTGGGCCCGAAAAAATCCAAAACGCTTTTTTGTTTAGCGCAGGGCCAGTGGGACCAAATGGGGTGGCAACCGTTCTTTTCCTGACATCGCCAGTGTGCGCGGTGATTTTTTTCGGCTCTTACATTAATGCGTGCCTCTCTGGGCCCGAAAAAATCCAAAACGCTTTTTTGTTTAGCGCAGGGCCAGTGGGACCAAATGGGTGGCAACCGTTCTTTTCCTGACATCGCCAGTGTGCGCGGTGATTTTTTTCGGCTCTTACATTAATGCGTGCCTCTCTGGGCCGAAAAAATCCAAAACGCTTTTTTGTTTAGCGCAGGGCCAGTGGGACCAAATGGGGTGGCAACCGTTCTTTTCCTGACATCGCCAGTGTGCGCGGTGATTTTTTTCGGCTCTTACATTAATGCGTGCCTCTCTGGGCCCGAAAAAATCCAAAACGCTTTTTTGTTTAGCGCAGGGCCAGTGGGACCAAATGGGGTGGCAACCGTTCTTTTCCTGACATCGCCAGTGTGCGCGGTGATTTTTTTCGGCTCTTACATTAATGCGTGCCTCTCTGGGCCGAAAAAATCCAAAACGCTTTTTGTTTAGCGCAGGGCCAGTGGGACCAAATGGGGTGGCAACCGTTCTTTTCCTGACATCGCCAGTGTGCGCGGTGATTTTTTCGGCTCTTACATTAATGCGTGCCTCTCTGGGCCGAAAAAATCCAAAACGCTTTTTTGTTTAGCGCAGGGCCAGTGGGACCAAATGGGGTGGCAACCGTTCTTTTCCTGACATCGCCAGTGTGCGCGGTGATTTTTTTCGCTCTTACATTAATGCGTGCCTCTCTGGGCCCGAAAAAATCCAAAACGCTTTTTTGTTTAGCGCAGGGCCAGTGGGACCAAATGGGGTGGCAACCGTTCTTTTCCTGACATCGCCAGTGTGCGCGGTGATTTTTTTCGGCTCTTACATTAATGCGTGCCTCTCTGGGCCGAAAAAATCCAAAACGCTTTTTTGTTTAGCGCAGGGCCAGTGGGACCAAATGGGGTGGCAACCGTTCTTTTCCTGACATCGCCAGTGTGCGCGGTGATTTTTTTCGGCTCTTACATTAATGCGTGCCTCTCTGGGCCGAAAAAATCCAAACGCTTTTTTGTTTAGCGCAGGGCCAGTGGGACCAAATGGGGTGGCAACCGTTCTTTTCCTGACATCGCCAGTGTGCGCGGTGATTTTTTTCGGCTCTTACATTAATGCGTGCCTCTCTGGGCCCGAAAAAATCCAAAACGCTTTTTTGTTTAGCGCAGGGCCAGTGGGACCAAATGGGGTGGCAACCGTTCTTTTCCTGACATCGCCAGTGTGCGCGGTGATTTTTTTCGGCTCTTACATTAATGCGTGCCTCTCTGGGCCGAAAAAATCCAAAACGCTTTTTTGTTTAGCGCAGGGCCAGTGGGACCAAATGGGGTGGCAACCGTTCTTTTCCTGACATCGCCAGTGTGCGCGGTGATTTTTTTCGGCTCTTACATTAATGCGTGCCTCTCTGGGCCCGAAAAAATCCAAAACGCTTTTTTGTTTAGCGCAGGGCCAGTGGGACCAAATGGGGTGGCAACCGTTCTTTTCCTGACATCGCCAGTGTGCGCGGTGATTTTTTTCGGCTCTTACATTAATGCGTGCCTCTCTGGGCCCGAAAAAATCCAAAACGCTTTTTTGTTTAGCGCAGGGCCAGTGGGACCAAATGGGGTGGCAACCGTTCTTTTCCTGACATCGCCAGTGTGCGCGGTGATTTTTTTCGGCTCTTACATTAATGCGTGCCTCTCTGGGCCGAAAAAATCCAAAACGCTTTTTTGTTTAGCGCAGGGCCAGTGGGACCAAATGGGGTGGCAACCGTTCTTTTCCTGACATCGCCAGTGTGCGCGGTGATTTTTTTCGGCTCTTACATTAATGCGTGCCTCTCTGGGCCGAAAAAATCCAAAACGCTTTTTTGTTTAGCGCAGGGCCAGTGGGACCAAATGGGGTGGCAACCGTTCTTTTCCTGACATCGCCAGTGTGCGCGGTGATTTTTTTCGGCTCTTACATTAATGCGTGCCTCTCTGGGCCGAAAAAATCCAAAACGCTTTTTTGTTTAGCGCAGGGCCAGTGGGACCAAATGGGGTGGCAACCGTTCTTTTCCTGACATCGCCAGTGTGCGCGGTGATTTTTTTCGGCTCTTACATTAATGCGTGCCTCTCTGGGCCCGAAAAAATCCAAAACGCTTTTTTGTTTAGCGCAGGGCCAGTGGGACCAAATGGGGTGGCAACCGTTCTTTTCCTGACATCGCCAGTGTGCGCGGTGATTTTTTTCGGCTCTTACATTAATGCGTGCCTCTCTGGGCCGAAAAAATCCAAAACGCTTTTTTGTTTAGCGCAGGGCCAGTGGGACCAAATGGGGTGGCAACCGTTCTTTTCCTGACATCGCCAGTGTGCGCGGTGATTTTTTTCGGCTCTTACATTAATGCGTGCCTCTCTGGGCCCGAAAAAATCCAAAACGCTTTTTTGTTTAGCGCAGGGCCAGTGGGACCAAATGGGGTGGCAACCGTTCTTTTCCTGACATCGCCAGTGTGCGCGGTGATTTTTTTCGGCTCTTACATTAATGCGTGCCTCTCTGGGCCGAAAAAATCCAAAACGCTTTTTTGTTTAGCGCAGGGCCAGTGGGACCAAATGGGGTGGCAACCGTTCTTTTCCTGACATCGCCAGTGTGCGCGGTGATTTTTTTCGGCTCTTACATTAATGCGTGCCTCTCTGGGCCCGAAAAAATCCAAAACGCTTTTTTGTTTAGCGCAGGGCCAGTGGGACCAAATGGGGTGGCAACCGTTCTTTTCCTGACATCGCCAGTGTGCGCGGTGATTTTTTTCGGCTCTTACATTAATGCGTGCCTCTCTGGGCCGAAAAAATCCAAAACGCTTTTTTGTTTAGCGCAGGGCCAGTGGGACCAAATGGGGTGGCAACCGTTCTTTTCCTGACATCGCCAGTGTGCGCGGTGATTTTTTTCGCTCTTACATTAATGCGTGCCTCTCTGGGCCGAAAAAATCCAAAACGCTTTTTTGTTTAGCGCAGGGCCAGTGGGACCAAATGGGGTGGCAACCGTTCTTTTCCTGACATCGCCAGTGTGCGCGGTGATTTTTTTCGGCTCTTACATTAATGCGTGCCTCTCTGGGCCCGAAAAAATCCAAAACGCTTTTTTGTTTAGCGCAGGGCCAGTGGGACCAAATGGGGTGGCAACCGTTCTTTTCCTGACATCGCCAGTGTGCGCGGTGATTTTTTTCGGCTCTTACATTAATGCGTGCCTCTCTGGGCCCGAAAAAATCCAAAACGCTTTTTTGTTTAGCGCAGGGCCAGTGGGACCAAATGGGGTGGCAACCGTTCTTTTCCTGACATCGCCAGTGTGCGCGGTGATTTTTTTCGGCTCTTACATTAATGCGTGCCTCTCTGGGCCGAAAAAATCCAAAACGCTTTTTTGTTTAGCGCAGGGCCAGTGGGACCAAATGGGGTGGCAACCGTTCTTTTCCTGACATCGCCAGTGTGCGCGGTGATTTTTTTCGGCTCTTACATTAATGCGTGCCTCTCTGGGCCCGAAAAAATCCAAAACGCTTTTTTGTTTAGCGCAGGGCCAGTGGGACCAAATGGGGTGGCAACCGTTCTTTTCCTGACATCGCCAGTGTGCGCGGTGATTTTTTTCGGCTCTTACATTAATGCGTGCCTCTCTGGGCCCGAAAAAATCCAAAACGCTTTTTTGTTTAGCGCAGGGCCAGTGGGACCAAATGGGGTGGCAACCGTTCTTTTCCTGACATCGCCAGTGTGCGCGGTGATTTTTTTCGGCTCTTACATTAATGCGTGCCTCTCTGGGCCGAAAAAATCCAAAACGCTTTTTTGTTTAGCGCAGGGCCAGTGGGACCAAATGGGGTGGCAACCGTTCTTTTCCTGACATCGCCAGTGTGCGCGGTGATTTTTTTCGGCTCTTACATTAATGCGTGCCTCTCTGGGCCGAAAAAATCCAAAACGCTTTTTTGTTTAGCGCAGGGCCAGTGGGACCAAATGGGGTGGCAACCGTTCTTTTCCTGACATCGCCAGTGTGCGCGGTGATTTTTTTCGGCTCTTACATTAATGCGTGCCTCTCTGGGCCGAAAAAATCCAAAACGCTTTTTTGTTTAGCGCAGGGCCAGTGGGACCAAATGGGGTGGCAACCGTTCTTTTCCTGACATCGCCAGTGTGCGCGGTGATTTTTTTCGGCTCTTACATTAATGTGCCTCTCTGGGCCCGAAAAAATCCAAAACGCTTTTTTGTTTAGCGCAGGGCCAGTGGGACCAAATGGGGTGGCAACCGTTCTTTTCCTGACATCGCCAGTGTGCGCGGTGATTTTTTCGGCTCTTACATTAATGCGTGCCTCTCTGGGCCCGAAAAAATCCAAAACGCTTTTTTGTTTAGCGCAGGGCCAGTGGGACCAAATGGGGTGGCAACCGTTCTTTTCCTGACATCGCCAGTGTGCGCGGTGATTTTTTTCGGCTCTTACATTAATGCGTGCCTCTCTGGGCCGAAAAAATCCAAAACGCTTTTTTGTTTAGCGCAGGGCCAGTGGGACCAAATGGGGTGGCAACCGTTCTTTTCCTGACATCGCCAGTGTGCGCGGTGATTTTTTTCGGCTCTTACATTAATGCGTGCCTCTCTGGGCCCGAAAAAATCCAAAACGCTTTTTTGTTTAGCGCAGGGCCAGTGGGACCAAATGGGGTGGCAACCGTTCTTTTCCTGACATCGCCAGTGTGCGCGGTGATTTTTTTCGCTCTTACATTAATGCGTGCCTCTCTGGGCCGAAAAAATCCAAAACGCTTTTTTGTTTAGCGCAGGGCCAGTGGGACCAAATGGGGTGGCAACCGTTCTTTTCCTGACATCGCCAGTGTGCGCGGTGATTTTTTTCGGCTCTTACATTAATGCGTGCCTCTCTGGGCCCGAAAAAATCCAAAACGCTTTTTTGTTTAGCGCAGGGCCAGTGGGACCAAATGGGGTGGCAACCGTTCTTTTCCTGACATCGCCAGTGTGCGCGGTGATTTTTTTCGGCTCTTACATTAATGCGTGCCTCTCTGGGCCCGAAAAAATCCAAAACGCTTTTTTGTTTAGCGCAGGGCCAGTGGGACCAAATGGGGTGGCAACCGTTCTTTTCCTGACATCGCCAGTGTGCGCGGTGATTTTTTTCGGCTCTTACATTAATGCGTGCCTCTCTGGGCCCGAAAAAATCCAAAACGCTTTTTTGTTTAGCGCAGGGCCAGTGGGACCAAATGGGGTGGCAACCGTTCTTTTCCTGACATCGCCAGTGTGCGCGGTGATTTTTTTCGGCTCTTACATTAATGCGTGCCTCTCTGGGCCCGAAAAAATCCAAAACGCTTTTTTGTTTAGCGCAGGGCCAGTGGGACCAAATGGGGTGGCAACCGTTCTTTTCCTGACATCGCCAGTGTGCGCGGTGATTTTTTTCGGCTCTTACATTAATGCGTGCCTCTCTGGGCCGAAAAAATCCAAAACGCTTTTTTGTTTAGCGCAGGGCCAGTGGGACCAAATGGGGTGGCAACCGTTCTTTTCCTGACATCGCCAGTGTGCGCGGTGATTTTTTTCGGCTCTTACATTAATGCGTGCCTCTCTGGGCCCGAAAAAATCCAAAACGCTTTTTTGTTTAGCGCAGGGCCAGTGGGACCAAATGGGGTGGCAACCGTTCTTTTCCTGACATCGCCAGTGTGCGCGGTGATTTTTTTCGGCTCTTACATTAATGCGTGCCTCTCTGGGCCGAAAAAATCCAAAACGCTTTTTTGTTTAGCGCAGGGCCAGTGGGACCAAATGGGGTGGCAACCGTTCTTTTCCTGACATCGCCAGTGTGCGCGGTGATTTTTTTCGGCTCTTACATTAATGCGTGCCTCTCTGGGCCGAAAAAATCCAAAACGCTTTTTTGTTTAGCGCAGGGCCAGTGGGACCAAATGGGGTGGCAACCGTTCTTTTCCTGACATCGCCAGTGTGCGCGGTGATTTTTTTCGGCTCTTACATTAATGCGTGCCTCTCTGGGCCGAAAAAATCCAAAACGCTTTTTTGTTTAGCGCAGGGCCAGTGGGACCAAATGGGGTGGCAACCGTTCTTTTCCTGACATCGCCAGTGTGCGCGGTGATTTTTTTCGGCTCTTACATTAATGCGTGCCTCTCTGGGCCGAAAAAATCCAAAACGCTTTTTTGTTTAGCGCAGGGCCAGTGGGACCAAATGGGGTGGCAACCGTTCTTTTCCTGACATCGCCAGTGTGCGCGGTGATTTTTTTCGGCTCTTACATTAATGCGTGCCTCTCTGGGCCCGAAAAAATCCAAAACGCTTTTTTGTTTAGCGCAGGGCCAGTGGGACCAAATGGGGTGGCAACCGTTCTTTTCCTGACATCGCCAGTGTGCGCGGTGATTTTTTTCGGCTCTTACATTAATGCGTGCCTCTCTGGGCCGAAAAAATCCAAAACGCTTTTTTGTTTAGCGCAGGGCCAGTGGGACCAAATGGGGTGGCAACCGTTCTTTTCCTGACATCGCCAGTGTGCGCGGTGATTTTTTTCGGCTCTTACATTAATGCGTGCCTCTCTGGGCCCGAAAAAATCCAAAACGCTTTTTTGTTTAGCGCAGGGCCAGTGGGACCAAATGGGGTGGCAACCGTTCTTTTCCTGACATCGCCAGTGTGCGCGGTGATTTTTTCGGCTCTTACATTAATGCGTGCCTCTCTGGGCCGAAAAAATCCAAAACGCTTTTTTGTTTAGCGCAGGGCCAGTGGGACCAAATGGGGTGGCAACCGTTCTTTTCCTGACATCGCCAGTGTGCGCGGTGATTTTTTTCGGCTCTTACATTAATGCGTGCCTCTCTGGGCCCGAAAAAATCCAAAACGCTTTTTTGTTTAGCGCAGGGCCAGTGGGACCAAATGGGGTGGCAACCGTTCTTTTCCTGACATCGCCAGTGTGCGCGGTGATTTTTTTCGGCTCTTACATTAATGCGTGCCTCTCTGGGCCGAAAAAATCCAAAACGCTTTTTTGTTTAGCGCAGGGCCAGTGGGACCAAATGGGGTGGCAACCGTTCTTTTCCTGACATCGCCAGTGTGCGCGGTGATTTTTTCGGCTCTTACATTAATGCGTGCCTCTCTGGGCCCGAAAAAATCCAAAACGCTTTTTTGTTTAGCGCAGGGCCAGTGGGACCAAATGGGGTGGCAACCGTTCTTTTCCTGACATCGCCAGTGTGCGCGGTGATTTTTTTCGGCTCTTACATTAATGCGCCTCTCTGGGCCCGAAAAAATCCAAAACGCTTTTTTGTTTAGCGCAGGGCCAGTGGGACCAAATGGGGTGGCAACCGTTCTTTTCCTGACATCGCCAGTGTGCGCGGTGATTTTTTTCGGCTCTTACATTAATGCGTGCCTCTCTGGGCCGAAAAAATCCAAAACGCTTTTTTGTTTAGCGCAGGGCCAGTGGGACCAAATGGGGTGGCAACCGTTCTTTTCCTGACATCGCCAGTGTGCGCGGTGATTTTTTTCGGCTCTTACATTAATGCGTGCCTCTCTGGGCCCGAAAAAATCCAAAACGCTTTTTTGTTTAGCGCAGGGCCAGTGGGACCAAATGGGGTGGCAACCGTTCTTTTCCTGACATCGCCAGTGTGCGCGGTGATTTTTTTCGGCTCTTACATTAATGCGTGCCTCTCTGGGCCGAAAAAATCCAAAACGCTTTTTTGTTTAGCGCAGGGCCAGTGGGACCAAATGGGGTGGCAACCGTTCTTTTCCTGACATCGCCAGTGTGCGCGGTGATTTTTTTCGGCTCTTACATTAATGCGTGCCTCTCTGGGCCCGAAAAAATCCAAAACGCTTTTTTGTTTAGCGCAGGGCCAGTGGGACCAAATGGGGTGGCAACCGTTCTTTTCCTGACATCGCCAGTGTGCGCGGTGATTTTTTTCGGCTCTTACATTAATGCGTGCCTCTCTGGGCCGAAAAAATCCAAAACGCTTTTTTGTTTAGCGCAGGGCCAGTGGGACCAAATGGGGTGGCAACCGTTCTTTTCCTGACATCGCCAGTGTGCGCGGTGATTTTTTTCGGCTCTTACATTAATGCGTGCCTCTCTGGGCCGAAAAAATCCAAAACGCTTTTTTGTTTAGCGCAGGGCCAGTGGGACCAAATGGGGTGGCAACCGTTCTTTTCCTGACATCGCCAGTGTGCGCGGTGATTTTTTTCGGCTCTTACATTAATGCGTGCCTCTCTGGGCCGAAAAAATCCAAAACGCTTTTTTGTTTAGCGCAGGGCCAGTGGGACCAAATGGGGTGGCAACCGTTCTTTTCCTGACATCGCCAGTGTGCGCGGTGATTTTTTTCGGCTCTTACATTAATGCGTGCCTCTCTGGGCCGAAAAAATCCAAAACGCTTTTTTGTTTAGCGCAGGGCCAGTGGGACCAAATGGGGTGGCAACCGTTCTTTTCCTGACATCGCCAGTGTGCGCGGTGATTTTTTTCGGCTCTTACATTAATGCGTGCCTCTCTGGGCCCGAAAAAATCCAAAACGCTTTTTTGTTTAGCGCAGGGCCAGTGGGACCAAATGGGGTGGCAACCGTTCTTTTCCTGACATCGCCAGTGTGCGCGGTGATTTTTTTCGGCTCTTACATTAATGCGTGCCTCTCTGGGCCCGAAAAAATCCAAAACGCTTTTTTGTTTAGCGCAGGGCCAGTGGGACCAAATGGGGTGGCAACCGTTCTTTTCCTGACATCGCCAGTGTGCGCGGTGATTTTTTTCGGCTCTTACATTAATGCGTGCCTCTCTGGGCCCGAAAAAATCCAAAACGCTTTTTTGTTTAGCGCAGGGCCAGTGGGACCAAATGGGGTGGCAACCGTTCTTTTCCTGACATCGCCAGTGTGCGCGGTGATTTTTTTCGGCTCTTACATTAATGCGTGCCTCTCTGGGCCCGAAAAAATCCAAAACGCTTTTTTGTTTAGCGCAGGGCCAGTGGGACCAAATGGGGTGGCAACCGTTCTTTTCCTGACATCGCCAGTGTGCGCGGTGATTTTTTTCGGCTCTTACATTAATGCGTGCCTCTCTGGGCCGAAAAAATCCAAAACGCTTTTTTGTTTAGCGCAGGGCCAGTGGGACCAAATGGGGTGGCAACCGTTCTTTTCCTGACATCGCCAGTGTGCGCGGTGATTTTTTTCGGCTCTTACATTAATGCGTGCCTCTCTGGGCCCGAAAAAATCCAAAACGCTTTTTTGTTTAGCGCAGGGCCAGTGGGACCAAATGGGGTGGCAACCGTTCTTTTCCTGACATCGCCAGTGTGCGCGGTGATTTTTTTCGCTCTTACATTAATGCGTGCCTCTCTGGGCCCGAAAAAATCCAAAACGCTTTTTTGTTTAGCGCAGGGCCAGTGGGACCAAATGGGGTGGCAACCGTTCTTTTCCTGACATCGCCAGTGTGCGCGGTGATTTTTTTCGGCTCTTACATTAATGCGCCTCTCTGGGCCCGAAAAAATCCAAAACGCTTTTTTGTTTAGCGCAGGGCCAGTGGGACCAAATGGGGTGGCAACCGTTCTTTTCCTGACATCGCCAGTGTGCGCGGTGATTTTTTTCGGCTCTTACATTAATGCGTGCCTCTCTGGGCCCGAAAAAATCCAAAACGCTTTTTTGTTTAGCGCAGGGCCAGTGGGACCAAATGGGGTGGCAACCGTTCTTTTCCTGACATCGCCAGTGTGCGCGGTGATTTTTTCGGCTCTTACATTAATGCGTGCCTCTCTGGGCCGAAAAAATCCAAAACGCTTTTTTGTTTAGCGCAGGGCCAGTGGGACCAAATGGGGTGGCAACCGTTCTTTTCCTGACATCGCCAGTGTGCGCGGTGATTTTTTTCGGCTCTTACATTAATGCGTGCCTCTCTGGGCCCGAAAAAATCCAAAACGCTTTTTTGTTTAGCGCAGGGCCAGTGGGACCAAATGGGGTGGCAACCGTTCTTTTCCTGACATCGCCAGTGTGCGCGGTGATTTTTTTCGGCTCTTACATTAATGCGTGCCTCTCTGGGCCCGAAAAAATCCAAAACGCTTTTTTGTTTAGCGCAGGGCCAGTGGGACCAAATGGGGTGGCAACCGTTCTTTTCCTGACATCGCCAGTGTGCGCGGTGATTTTTTTCGGCTCTTACATTAATGCGTGCCTCTCTGGGCCCGAAAAAATCCAAAACGCTTTTTTGTTTAGCGCAGGGCCAGTGGGACCAAATGGGGTGGCAACCGTTCTTTTCCTGACATCGCCAGTGTGCGCGGTGATTTTTTTCGGCTCTTACATTAATGCGTGCCTCTCTGGGCCCGAAAAAATCCAAAACGCTTTTTTGTTTAGCGCAGGGCCAGTGGGACCAAATGGGGTGGCAACCGTTCTTTTCCTGACATCGCCAGTGTGCGCGGTGATTTTTTTCGGCTCTTACATTAATGCGTGCCTCTCTGGGCCGAAAAAATCCAAAACGCTTTTTTGTTTAGCGCAGGGCCAGTGGGACCAAATGGGGTGGCAACCGTTCTTTTCCTGACATCGCCAGTGTGCGCGGTGATTTTTTTCGGCTCTTACATTAATGCGTGCCTCTCTGGGCCCGAAAAAATCCAAAACGCGCTTTTTTGTTTAGCGCAGGGCCAGTGGGACCAAATGGGGTGGCAACCGTTCTTTTCCTGACATCGCCAGTGTGCGCGGTGATTTTTTTCGCTCTTACATTAATGCGTGCCTCTCTGGGCCCGAAAAAATCCAAAACGCTTTTTTGTTTAGCGCAGGGCCAGTGGGACCAAATGGGGTGGCAACCGTTCTTTTCCTGACATCGCCAGTGTGCGCGGTGATTTTTTTCGGCTCTTACATTAATGCGTGCCTCTCTGGGCCGAAAAAATCCAAAACGCTTTTTTGTTTAGCGCAGGGCCAGTGGGACCAAATGGGGTGGCAACCGTTCTTTTCCTGACATCGCCAGTGTGCGCGGTGATTTTTTTCGGCTCTTACATTAATGCGTGCCTCTCTGGGCCGAAAAAATCCAAAACGCTTTTTTGTTTAGCGCAGGGCCAGTGGGACCAAATGGGGTGGCAACCGTTCTTTTCCTGACATCGCCAGTGTGCGCGGTGATTTTTTTCGCTCTTACATTAATGCGTGCCTCTCTGGGCCGAAAAAATCCAAAACGCTTTTTTGTTTAGCGCAGGGCCAGTGGGACCAAATGGGGTGGCAACCGTTCTTTTCCTGACATCGCCAGTGTGCGCGGTGATTTTTTTCGGCTCTTACATTAATGCGTGCCTCTCTGGGCCCGAAAAAATCCAAAACGCTTTTTTGTTTAGCGCAGGGCCAGTGGGACCAAATGGGGTGGCAACCGTTCTTTTCCTGACATCGCCAGTGTGCGCGGTGATTTTTTCGGCTCTTACATTAATGCGTGCCTCTCTGGGCCCGAAAAAATCCAAAACGCTTTTTTGTTTAGCG
The DNA here is from genome assembly GCA_026261675.1 of Hippocampus mohnikei. Lineage (NCBI taxonomy): Eukaryota > Metazoa > Chordata > Actinopteri > Syngnathiformes > Syngnathidae > Hippocampus > Hippocampus mohnikei. The sequence goes on from JAKGUB010000540.1 coordinate 39,932, forward strand.
CAGGGCCAGTGGGACCAAATGGGGTGGCAACCGTTCTTTTCCTGACATCGCCAGTGTGCGCGGTGATTTTTTCGGCTCTTACATTAATGCGTGCCTCTCTGGGCCCGAAAAAATCCAAAACGCTTTTTTGTTTAGCGCAGGGCCAGTGGGACCAAATGGGGTGGCAACCGTTCTTTTCCTGACATCGCCAGTGTGCGCGGTGATTTTTTCGCTCTTACATTAATGCGTGCCTCTCTGGGCCGAAAAAAATCCAAAACGCTTTTTTGTTTAGCGCAGGGCCAGTGGGACCAAATGGGGTGGCAACCGTTCTTTTCCTGACATCGCCAGTGTGCGCGGTGATTTTTTTCGCTCTTACATTAATCGCGCCTCTCTGGGCCCGAAAAAATCCAAAACGCTTTTTTGTTTAGCGCAGGGCCAGTGGGACCAAATGGGGTGGCAACCGTTCTTTTCCTGACATCGCCAGTGTGCGCGGTGATTTTTTTCGGCTCTTACATTAATGCGTGCCTCTCTGGGCCCGAAAAAATCCAAAACGCTTTTTTGTTTAGCGCAGGGCCAGTGGGACCAAATGGGGTGGCAACCGTTCTTTTCCTGACATCGCCAGTGTGCGCGGTGATTTTTTTCGGCTCTTACATTAATGCGTGCCTCTCTGGGCCCGAAAAAAATCCAAAACGCTTTTTTGTTTAGCGCAGGGCCAGTGGGACCAAATGGGGTGGCAACCGTTCTTTTCCTGACATCGCCAGTGTGCGCGGTGATTTTTTTCGGCTCTTACATTAATGCGTGCCTCTCTGGGCCCGAAAAAATCCAAAACGCTTTTTTGTTTAGCGCAGGGCCAGTGGGACCAAATGGGGTGGCAACCGTTCTTTTCCTGACATCGCCAGTGTGCGCGGTGATTTTTTTCGGCTCTTACATTAATGCGTGCCTCTCTGGGCCCGAAAAATCCAAAACGCTTTTTTGTTTAGCGCAGGGCCAGTGGGACCAAATGGGGTGGCAACCGTTCTTTTCCTGACATCGCCAGTGTGCGCGGTGATTTTTTTCGGCTCTTACATTAATGCGTGCCTCTCTGGGCCCGAAAAAAATCCAAAACGCTTTTTTGTTTAGCGCAGGGCCAGTGGGACCAAATGGGGTGGCAACCGTTCTTTTCCTGACATCGCCAGTGTGCGCGGTGATTTTTTTCGGCTCTTACATTAATGCGTGCCTCTCTGGGCCCGAAAAAATCCAAAACGCTTTTTTGTTTAGCGCAGGGCCAGTGGGACCAAATGGGGTGGCAACCGTTCTTTTCCTGACATCGCCAGTGTGCGCGGTGATTTTTTTCGGCTCTTACATTAATGCGTGCCTCTCTGGGCCCGAAAAAATCCAAAACGCTTTTTTGTTTAGCGCAGGGCCAGTGGGACCAAATGGGGTGGCAACCGTTCTTTTCCTGACATCGCCAGTGTGCGCGGTGATTTTTTTCGGCTCTTACATTAATGCGTGCCTCTCTGGGCCCGAAAAAATCCAAAACGCTTTTTTGTTTAGCGCAGGGCCAGTGGGACCAAATGGGGTGGCAACCGTTCTTTTCCTGACATCGCCAGTGTGCGCGGTGATTTTTTTCGCTCTTACATTAATGCGTGCCTCTCTGGGCCCGAAAAAATCCAAAACGCTTTTTTTGTTTAGCGCAGGGCCAGTGGGACCAAATGGGGTGGCAACCGTTCTTTTCCTGACATCGCCAGTGTGCGCGGTGATTTTTTTCGGCTCTTACATTAATGCGTGCCTCTCTGGGCCCGAAAAAATCCAAAACGCTTTTTTGTTTAGCGCAGGGCCAGTGGGACCAAATGGGGTGGCAACCGTTCTTTTCCTGACATCGCCAGTGTGCGCGGTGATTTTTTTCGGCTCTTACATTAATGCGTGCCTCTCTGGGCCCGAAAAAATCCAAAACGCTTTTTTGTTTAGCGCAGGGCCAGTGGGACCAAATGGGGTGGCAACCGTTCTTTTCCTGACATCGCCAGTGTGCGCGGTGATTTTTTTCGGCTCTTACACATTAATGCGTGCCTCTGGGCCCGAAAAAATCCAAAACGCTTTTTTGTTTAGCGCAGGGCCAGTGGGACCAAATGGGGTGGCAACCGTTCTTTTCCTGACATCGCCAGTGTGCGCGGTGATTTTTTCGGCTCTTACATTAATGCGTGCCTCTCTGGGCCCGAAAAAATCCAAAACGCTTTTTTGTTTAGCGCAGGGCCAGTGGGACCAAATGGGGTGGCAACCGTTCTTTTCCTGACATCGCCAGTGTGCGCGGTGATTTTTTTCGGCTCTTACATTAATGCGTGCCTCTCTGGGCCCGAAAAAATCCAAAAGGCTTTTTTGTTTAGCGCAGGGCCAGTGGGACCAAATGGGGTGGCAACCGTTCTTTTCCTGACATCGCCAGTGTGCGCGGTGATTTTTTTCGGCTCTTACATTAATGCGTGCCTCTCTGGGCCGAAAAAATCCAAAACGCTTTTTTGTTTAGCGCAGGGCCAGTGGGACCAAATGGGGTGGCAACCGTTCTTTTCCTGACATCGCCAGTGTGCGCGGTGATTTTTTTCGGCTCTTACATTAATGCGTGCCTCTCTGGGCCCGAAAAATCCAAAACGCTTTTTTGTTTAGCGCAGGGCCAGTGGGACCAAATGGGGTGGCAACCGTTCTTTTCCTGACATCGCCAGTGTGCGCGGTGATTTTTTTCGGCTCTTACATTAATGCGTGCCTCTCTGGGCCCCGAAAAATCCAAAAGGCTTTTTTTTTTAGCGCAGGGCCAGTGGGACCAAATGGGGTGGCAACCGTTCTTTTCCTGACATCGCCAGTGTGCGCGGTGATTTTTTTCGGCTCTTACATTAATGCGTGCCTCTCTGGGCCCGAAAAAATCCAAAACGCTTTTTTGTTTAGCGCAGGGCCAGTGGGACCAAATGGGGTGGCAACCGTTCTTTTCCTGACATCGCCAGTGTGCGCGGTGATTTTTTTCGGCTCTTACATTAATGCGTGCCTCTCTGGGCCCGAAAAAATCCAAAACGCTTTTTTGTTTAGCGCAGGGCCAGTGGGACCAAATGGGGTGGCAACCGTTCTTTTCCTGACATCGCCAGTGTGCGCGGTGATTTTTTTCGGCTCTTACATTAATGCGTGCCTCTCTGGGCCGAAAAAATCCAAAACGCTTTTTTGTTTAGCGCAGGGCCAGTGGGACCAAATGGGGTGGCAACCGTTCTTTTCCTGACATCGCCAGTGTGCGCGGTGATTTTTTTCGGCTCTTACATTAATGCGTGCCTCTCTGGGCCGAAAAAATCCAAAACGCTTTTTTGTTTAGCGCAGGGCCAGTGGGACCAAATGGGGTGGCAACCGTTCTTTTCCTGACATCGCCAGTGTGCGCGGTGATTTTTTTCGGCTCTTACATTAATGCGTGCCTCTCTGGGCCCGAAAAAATCCAAAACGCTTTTTTGTTTAGCGCAGGGCCAGTGGGACCAAATGGGGTGGCAACCGTTCTTTTCCTGACATCGCCAGTGTGCGCGGTGATTTTTTCGGCTCTTACATTAATGCGTGCCTCTCTGGGCCGAAAAAATCCAAAACGCTTTTTTGTTTAGCGCAGGGCCAGTGGGACCAAATGGGGTGGCAACCGTTCTTTTCCTGACATCGCCAGTGTGCGCGGTGATTTTTTTCGGCTCTTACATTAATGCGTGCCTCTCTGGGCCCGAAAAAATCCAAAACGCTTTTTTGTTTAGCGCAGGGCCAGTGGGACCAAATGGGGTGGCAACCGTTCTTTTCCTGACATCGCCAGTGTGCGCGGTGATTTTTTTCGGCTCTTACATTAATGCGTGCCTCTCTGGGCCCGAAAAAATCCAAAACGCTTTTTTGTTTAGCGCAGGGCCAGTGGGACCAAATGGGGTGGCAACCGTTCTTTTCCTGACATCGCCAGTGTGCGCGGTGATTTTTTTCGGCTCTTACATTAATGCGTGCCTCTCTGGGCCCGAAAAAATCCAAAACGCTTTTTTGTTTAGCGCAGGGCCAGTGGGACCAAATGGGGTGGCAACCGTTCTTTTCCTGACATCGCCAGTGTGCGCGGTGATTTTTTTCGGCTCTTACATTAATGCGTGCCTCTCTGGGCCCGAAAAAATCCAAAACGCTTTTTTGTTTAGCGCAGGGCCAGTGGGACCAAATGGGGTGGCAACCGTTCTTTTCCTGACATCGCCAGTGTGCGCGGTGATTTTTTTCGGCTCTTACATTAATGCGTGCCTCTCTGGGCCCGAAAAAATCCAAAACGCTTTTTTGTTTAGCGCAGGGCCAGTGGGACCAAATGGGGTGGCAACCGTTCTTTTCCTGACATCGCCAGTGTGCGCGGTGATTTTTTTCGGCTCTTACATTAATGCGTGCCTCTCTGGGCCCGAAAAAATCCAAAACGCTTTTTTGTTTAGCGCAGGGCCAGTGGGACCAAATGGGGTGGCAACCGTTCTTTTCCTGACATCGCCAGTGTGCGCGGTGATTTTTTTCGGCTCTTACATTAATGCGTGCCTCTCTGGGCCGAAAAAATCCAAAACGCTTTTTTGTTTAGCGCAGGGCCAGTGGGACCAAATGGGGTGGCAACCGTTCTTTTCCTGACATCGCCAGTGTGCGCGGTGATTTTTTTCGGCTCTTACATTAATGCGTGCCTCTCTGGGCCGAAAAAATCCAAAACGCTTTTTTGTTTAGCGCAGGGCCAGTGGGACCAAATGGGGTGGCAACCGTTCTTTTCCTGACATCGCCAGTGTGCGCGGTGATTTTTTTCGGCTCTTACATTAATGCGTGCCTCTCTGGGCCCGAAAAAATCCAAAACGCTTTTTTGTTTAGCGCAGGGCCAGTGGGACCAAATGGGGTGGCAACCGTTCTTTTCCTGACATCGCCAGTGTGCGCGGTGATTTTTTTCGGCTCTTACATTAATGCGTGCCTCTCTGGGCCCGAAAAAATCCAAAACGCTTTTTTGTTTAGCGCAGGGCCAGTGGGACCAAATGGGGTGGCAACCGTTCTTTTCCTGACATCGCCAGTGTGCGCGGTGATTTTTTTCGGCTCTTACATTAATGCGTGCCTCTCTGGGCCCGAAAAAATCCAAAACGCTTTTTTGTTTAGCGCAGGGCCAGTGGGACCAAATGGGGTGGCAACCGTTCTTTTCCTGACATCGCCAGTGTGCGCGGTGATTTTTTTCGGCTCTTACATTAATGCGTGCCTCTCTGGGCCCGAAAAAATCCAAAACGCTTTTTTGTTTAGCGCAGGGCCAGTGGGACCAAATGGGGTGGCAACCGTTCTTTTCCTGACATCGCCAGTGTGCGCGGTGATTTTTTTCGGCTCTTACATTAATGCGTGCCTCTCTGGGCCCGAAAAAATCCAAAACGCTTTTTTGTTTAGCGCAGGGCCAGTGGGACCAAATGGGGTGGCAACCGTTCTTTTCCTGACATCGCCAGTGTGCGCGGTGATTTTTTTCGGCTCTTACATTAATGCGTGCTCTCTGGGCCCGAAAAAATCCAAAACGCTTTTTTGTTTAGCGCAGGGCCAGTGGGACCAAATGGGGTGGCAACCGTTCTTTTCCTGACATCGCCAGTGTGCGCGGTGATTTTTTTCGGCTCTTACATTAATGCGTGCCTCTCTGGGCCCGAAAAAATCCAAAACGCTTTTTTGTTTAGCGCAGGGCCAGTGGGACCAAATGGGGTGGCAACCGTTCTTTTCCTGACATCGCCAGTGTGCGCGGTGATTTTTTTCGGCTCTTACATTAATGCGTGCCTCTCTGGGCCCGAAAAAATCCAAAACGCTTTTTTGTTTAGCGCAGGGCCAGTGGGACCAAATGGGGTGGCAACCGTTCTTTTCCTGACATCGCCAGTGTGCGCGGTGATTTTTTTCGGCTCTTACATTAATGCGTGCCTCTCTGGGCCCGAAAAAATCCAAAACGCTTTTTTGTTTAGCGCAGGGCCAGTGGGACCAAATGGGGTGGCAACCGTTCTTTTCCTGACATCGCCAGTGTGCGCGGTGATTTTTTTCGGCTCTTACATTAATGCGTGCCTCTCTGGGCCGAAAAAATCCAAAACGCTTTTTTGTTTAGCGCAGGGCCAGTGGGACCAAATGGGGTGGCAACCGTTCTTTTCCTGACATCGCCAGTGTGCGCGGTGATTTTTTTCGGCTCTTACATTAATGCGTGCCTCTCTGGGCCCGAAAAATCCAAAACGCTTTTTTGTTTAGCGCAGGGCCAGTGGGACCAAATGGGGTGGCAACCGTTCTTTTCCTGACATCGCCAGTGTGCGCGGTGATTTTTTTCGGCTCTTACATTAATGCGTGCCTCTCTGGGCCCGAAAAAATCCAAAACGCTTTTTTGTTTAGCGCAGGGCCAGTGGGACCAAATGGGGTGGCAACCGTTCTTTTCCTGACATCGCCAGTGTGCGCGGTGATTTTTTTCGGCTCTTACATTAATGCGTGCCTCTCTGGGCCCGAAAAAATCCAAAACGCTTTTTTGTTTAGCGCAGGGCCAGTGGGACCAAATGGGGTGGCAACCGTTCTTTTCCTGACATCGCCAGTGTGCGCGGTGATTTTTTTCGCTCTTACATTAATGCGTGCCTCTCTGGGCCCGAAAAAATCCAAAACGCTTTTTTGTTTAGCGCAGGGCCAGTGGGACCAAATGGGGTGGCAACCGTTCTTTTCCTGACATCGCCAGTGTGCGCGGTGATTTTTTTCGGCTCTTACATTAATGCGTGCCTCTCTGGGCCCGAAAAAATCCAAAACGCTTTTTTGTTTAGCGCAGGGCCAGTGGGACCAAATGGGGTGGCAACCGTTCTTTTCCTGACATCGCCAGTGTGCGCGGTGATTTTTTTCGGCTCTTACATTAATGCGTGCCTCTCTGGGCCCGAAAAAATCCAAAACGCTTTTTTGTTTAGCGCAGGGCCAGTGGGACCAAATGGGGTGGCAACCGTTCTTTTCCTGACATCGCCAGTGTGCGCGGTGATTTTTTTCGGCTCTTACATTAATGCGTGCCTCTCTGGGCCGAAAAAATCCAAAACGCTTTTTTGTTTAGCGCAGGGCCAGTGGGACCAAATGGGGTGGCAACCGTTCTTTTCCTGACATCGCCAGTGTGCGCGGTGATTTTTTTCGGCTCTTACATTAATGCGTGCCTCTCTGGGCCCGAAAAAATCCAAAACGCTTTTTTGTTTAGCGCAGGGCCAGTGGGACCAAATGGGGTGGCAACCGTTCTTTTCCTGACATCGCCAGTGTGCGCGGTGATTTTTTTCGGCTCTTACATTAATGCGTGCCTCTCTGGCCCGAAAAAATCCAAAACGCTTTTTTGTTTAGCGCAGGGCCAGTGGGACCAAATGGGGTGGCAACCGTTCTTTTCCTGACATCGCCAGTGTGCGCGGTGATTTTTTTCGGCTCTTACATTAATGCGTGCCTCTCTGGGCCGAAAAAATCCAAAACGCTTTTTTGTTTAGCGCAGGGCCAGTGGGACCAAATGGGGTGGCAACCGTTCTTTTCCTGACATCGCCAGTGTGCGCGGTGATTTTTTTCGGCTCTTACATTAATGCGTGCCTCTCTGGGCCGAAAAAATCCAAAACGCTTTTTTGTTTAGCGCAGGGCCAGTGGGACCAAATGGGGTGGCAACCGTTCTTTTCCTGACATCGCCAGTGTGCGCGGTGATTTTTTTCGGCTCTTACATTAATGCGTGCCTCTCTGGGCCCGAAAAATCCAAAACGCTTTTTTGTTTAGCGCAGGGCCAGTGGGACCAAATGGGGTGGCAACCGTTCTTTTCCTGACATCGCCAGTGTGCGCGGTGATTTTTTTCGGCTCTTACATTAATGCGTGCCTCTCTGGGCCGAAAAAATCCAAAACGCTTTTTTGTTTAGCGCAGGGCCAGTGGGACCAAATGGGGTGGCAACCGTTCTTTTCCTGACATCGCCAGTGTGCGCGGTGATTTTTTTCGGCTCTTACATTAATGCGTGCCTCTCTGGGCCGAAAAAATCCAAAACGCTTTTTTGTTTAGCGCAGGGCCAGTGGGACCAAATGGGGTGGCAACCGTTCTTTTCCTGACATCGCCAGTGTGCGCGGTGATTTTTTTCGGCTCTTACATTAATGCGTGCCTCTCTGGGCCGAAAAAATCCAAAACGCTTTTTTGTTTAGCGCAGGGCCAGTGGGACCAAATGGGGTGGCAACCGTTCTTTTCCTGACATCGCCAGTGTGCGCGGTGATTTTTTTCGGCTCTTACATTAATGCGTGCCTCTCTGGGCCCGAAAAAATCCAAAACGCTTTTTTGTTTAGCGCAGGGCCAGTGGGACCAAATGGGGTGGCAACCGTTCTTTTCCTGACATCGCCAGTGTGCGCGGTGATTTTTTTCGGCTCTTACATTAATGCGTGCCTCTCTGGGCCGAAAAAATCCAAAACGCTTTTTTGTTTAGCGCAGGGCCAGTGGGACCAAATGGGGTGGCAACCGTTCTTTTCCTGACATCGCCAGTGTGCGCGGTGATTTTTTTCGGCTCTTACATTAATGCGTGCCTCTCTGGGCCGAAAAAATCCAAAACGCTTTTTTGTTTAGCGCAGGGCCAGTGGGACCAAATGGGGTGGCAACCGTTCTTTTCCTGACATCGCCAGTGTGCGCGGTGATTTTTTTCGGCTCTTACATTAATGCGTGCCTCTCTGGGCCGAAAAAATCCAAAACGCTTTTTTGTTTAGCGCAGGGCCAGTGGGACCAAATGGGGTGGCAACCGTTCTTTTCCTGACATCGCCAGTGTGCGCGGTGATTTTTTTCGGCTCTTACATTAATGCGTGCCTCTCTGGGCCGAAAAAATCCAAAACGCTTTTTTGTTTAGCGCAGGGCCAGTGGGACCAAATGGGGTGGCAACCGTTCTTTTCCTGACATCGCCAGTGTGCGCGGTGATTTTTTTCGGCTCTTACATTAATGCGTGCCTCTCTGGGCCCGAAAAAATCCAAAACGCTTTTTTGTTTAGCGCAGGGCCAGTGGGACCAAATGGGGTGGCAACCGTTCTTTTCCTGACATCGCCAGTGTGCGCGGTGATTTTTTTCGGCTCTTACATTAATGCGTGCCTCTCTGGGCCCGAAAAAATCCAAAACGCTTTTTTGTTTAGCGCAGGGCCAGTGGGACCAAATGGGGTGGCAACCGTTCTTTTCCTGACATCGCCAGTGTGCGCGGTGATTTTTTTCGGCTCTTACATTTGCGTGCCTCTCTGGGCCGAAAAAATCCAAAACGCTTTTTTGTTTAGCGCAGGGCCAGTGGGACCAAATGGGGTGGCAACCGTTCTTTTCCTGACATCGCCAGTGTGCGCGGTGATTTTTTCGGCTCTTACATTAATGCGTGCCTCTCTGGGCCCGAAAAAATCCAAAACGCTTTTTTGTTTAGCGCAGGGCCAGTGGGACCAAATGGGGTGGCAACCGTTCTTTTCCTGACATCGCCAGTGTGCGCGGTGATTTTTTTCGGCTCTTACATTAATGCGTGCCTCTCTGGGCCCGAAAAAATCCAAAACGCTTTTTTGTTTAGCGCAGGGCCAGTGGGACCAAATGGGGTGGCAACCGTTCTTTTCCTGACATCGCCAGTGTGCGCGGTGATTTTTTTCGGCTCTTACATTAATGCGTGCCTCTCTGGGCCCGAAAAAATCCAAAACGCTTTTTTGTTTAGCGCAGGGCCAGTGGGACCAAATGGGGTGGCAACCGTTCTTTTCCTGACATCGCCAGTGTGCGCGGTGATTTTTTTCGGCTCTTACATTAATGCGTGCCTCTCTGGGCCGAAAAAATCCAAAACGCTTTTTTGTTTAGCGCAGGGCCAGTGGGACCAAATGGGGTGGCAACCGTTCTTTTCCTGACATCGCCAGTGTGCGCGGTGATTTTTTTCGCTCTTACATTAATGCGTGCCTCTCTGGGCCCGAAAAAATCCAAAACGCTTTTTTGTTTAGCGCAGGGCCAGTGGGACCAAATGGGGTGGCAACCGTTCTTTTCCTGACATCGCCAGTGTGCGCGGTGATTTTTTTCGGCTCTTACATTAATGCGTGCCTCTCTGGGCCCGAAAAAATCCAAAACGCTTTTTTGTTTAGCGCAGGGCCAGTGGGACCAAATGGGGTGGCAACCGTTCTTTTCCTGACATCGCCAGTGTGCGCGGTGATTTTTTTCGGCTCTTACATTAATGCGTGCCTCTCTGGGCCGAAAAAATCCAAAACGCTTTTTTGTTTAGCGCAGGGCCAGTGGGACCAAATGGGGTGGCAACCGTTCTTTTCCTGACATCGCCAGTGTGCGCGGTGATTTTTTTCGGCTCTTACATTAATGCGCCTCTCTGGGCCCGAAAAAATCCAAAACGCTTTTTTGTTTAGCGCAGGGCCAGTGGGACCAAATGGGGTGGCAACCGTTCTTTTCCTGACATCGCCAGTGTGCGCGGTGATTTTTTTCGGCTCTTACATTAATGCGTGCCTCTCTGGGCCCGAAAAAATCCAAAACGCTTTTTTGTTTAGCGCAGGGCCAGTGGGACCAAATGGGGTGGCAACCGTTCTTTTCCTGACATCGCCAGTGTGCGCGGTGATTTTTTTCGCTCTTACATTAATGCGTGCCTCTCTGGGCCCGAAAAAATCCAAAACGCTTTTTTGTTTAGCGCAGGGCCAGTGGGACCAAATGGGGTGGCAACCGTTCTTTTCCTGACATCGCCAGTGTGCGCGGTGATTTTTTTCGGCTCTTACATTAATGCGTGCCTCTCTGGGCCGAAAAAATCCAAAACGCTTTTTTGTTTAGCGCAGGGCCAGTGGGACCAAATGGGGTGGCAACCGTTCTTTTCCTGACATCGCCAGTGTGCGCGGTGATTTTTTCGGCTCTTACATTAATGCGTGCCTCTCTGGGCCCGAAAAAATCCAAAACGCTTTTTTGTTTAGCGCAGGGCCAGTGGGACCAAATGGGGTGGCAACCGTTCTTTTCCTGACATCGCCAGTGTGCGCGGTGATTTTTTTCGCTCTTACATTAATGCGTGCCTCTCTGGGCCCGAAAAAATCCAAAACGCTTTTTTGTTTAGCGCAGGGCCAGTGGGACCAAATGGGGTGGCAACCGTTCTTTTCCTGACATCGCCAGTGTGCGCGGTGATTTTTTTCGCTCTTACATTAATGCGTGCCTCTCTGGGCCCGAAAAAATCCAAAACGCTTTTTTGTTTAGCGCAGGGCCAGTGGGACCAAATGGGGTGGCAACCGTTCTTTTCCTGACATCGCCAGTGTGCGCGGTGATTTTTTTCGGCTCTTACATTAATGCGTGCCTCTCTGGGCCGAAAAAATCCAAAACGCTTTTTTGTTTAGCGCAGGGCCAGTGGGACCAAATGGGGTGGCAACCGTTCTTTTCCTGACATCGCCAGTGTGCGCGGTGATTTTTTTCGGCTCTTACATTAATGCGTGCCTCTCTGGGCCGAAAAAATCCAAAACGCTTTTTTGTTTAGCGCAGGGCCAGTGGGACCAAATGGGGTGGCAACCGTTCTTTTCCTGACATCGCCAGTGTGCGCGGTGATTTTTTTCGGCTCTTACATTAATGCGTGCCTCTCTGGGCCCGAAAAAATCCAAAACGCTTTTTTGTTTAGCGCAGGGCCAGTGGGACCAAATGGGGTGGCAACCGTTCTTTTCCTGACATCGCCAGTGTGCGCGGTGATTTTTTTCGGCTCTTACATTAATGCGTGCCTCTCTGGGCCCGAAAAAATCCAAAACGCTTTTTTGTTTAGCGCAGGGCCAGTGGGACCAAATGGGGTGGCAACCGTTCTTTTCCTGACATCGCCAGTGTGCGCGGTGATTTTTTTCGGCTCTTACATTAATGCGTGCCTCTCTGGGCCCGAAAAAATCCAAAACGCTTTTTTGTTTAGCGCAGGGCCAGTGGGACCAAATGGGGTGGCAACCGTTCTTTTCCTGACATCGCCAGTGTGCGCGGTGATTTTTTTCGGCTCTTACATTAATGCGTGCCTCTCTGGGCCCGAAAAAATCCAAAACGCTTTTTTGTTTAGCGCAGGGCCAGTGGGACCAAATGGGGTGGCAACCGTTCTTTTCCTGACATCGCCAGTGTGCGCGGTGATTTTTTTCGGCTCTTACATTAATGCGTGCCTCTCTGGGCCCGAAAAAATCCAAAACGCTTTTTTGTTTAGCGCAGGGCCAGTGGGACCAAATGGGGTGGCAACCGTTCTTTTCCTGACATCGCCAGTGTGCGCGGTGATTTTTTTCGGCTCTTACATTAATGCGTGCCTCTCTGGGCCCGAAAAAATCCAAAACGCTTTTTTGTTTAGCGCAGGGCCAGTGGGACCAAATGGGGTGGCAACCGTTCTTTTCCTGACATCGCCAGTGTGCGCGGTGATTTTTTCGGCTCTTACATTAATGCGTGCCTCTCTGGGCCCGAAAAAATCCAAAACGCTTTTTTGTTTAGCGCAGGGCCAGTGGGACCAAATGGGGTGGCAACCGTTCTTTTCCTGACATCGCCAGTGTGCGCGGTGATTTTTTTCGCTCTTACATTAATGCGTGCCTCTCTGGGCCGAAAAAATCCAAAACGCTTTTTTGTTTAGCGCAGGGCCAGTGGGACCAAATGGGGTGGCAACCGTTCTTTTCCTGACATCGCCAGTGTGCGCGGTGATTTTTTTCGGCTCTTACATTAATGCGTGCCTCTCTGGGCCGAAAAAATCCAAAACGCTTTTTTGTTTAGCGCAGGGCCAGTGGGACCAAATGGGGTGGCAACCGTTCTTTTCCTGACATCGCCAGTGTGCGCGGTGATTTTTTTCGGCTCTTACATTAATGCGTGCCTCTCTGGGCCCGAAAAAATCCAAAACGCTTTTTTGTTTAGCGCAGGGCCAGTGGGACCAAATGGGGTGGCAACCGTTCTTTTCCTGACATCGCCAGTGTGCGCGGTGATTTTTTTCGGCTCTTACATTAATGCGTGCCTCTCTGGGCCGAAAAAATCCAAAACGCTTTTTTGTTTAGCGCAGGGCCAGTGGGACCAAATGGGGTGGCAACCGTTCTTTTCCTGACATCGCCAGTGTGCGCGGTGATTTTTTTCGGCTCTTACATTAATGCGTGCCTCTCTGGGCCCGAAAAAATCCAAAACGCTTTTTTGTTTAGCGCAGGGCCAGTGGGACCAAATGGGGTGGCAACCGTTCTTTTCCTGACATCGCCAGTGTGCGCGGTGATTTTTTTCGGCTCTTACATTAATGCGTGCCTCTCTGGGCCCGAAAAAATCCAAAACGCTTTTTTGTTTAGCGCAGGGCCAGTGGGACCAAATGGGGTGGCAACCGTTCTTTTCCTGACATCGCCAGTGTGCGCGGTGATTTTTTTCGCTCTTACATTAATGCGTGCCTCTCTGGGCCCGAAAAAATCCAAAACGCTTTTTTGTTTAGCGCAGGGCCAGTGGGACCAAATGGGGTGGCAACCGTTCTTTTCCTGACATCGCCAGTGTGCGCGGTGATTTTTTTCGGCTCTTACATTAATGCGTGCCTCTCTGGGCCCGAAAAAATCCAAAACGCTTTTTTGTTTAGCGCAGGGCCAGTGGGACCAAATGGGGTGGCAACCGTTCTTTTCCTGACATCGCCAGTGTGCGCGGTGATTTTTTCGGCTCTTACATTAATGCGTGCCTCTCTGGGCCGAAAAAATCCAAAACGCTTTTTTGTTTAGCGCAGGGCCAGTGGGACCAAATGGGGTGGCAACCGTTCTTTTCCTGACATCGCCAGTGTGCGCGGTGATTTTTTTCGGCTCTTACATTAATGCGTGCCTCTCTGGGCCCGAAAAAATCCAAAACGCTTTTTTGTTTAGCGCAGGGCCAGTGGGACCAAATGGGGTGGCAACCGTTCTTTTCCTGACATCGCCAGTGTGCGCGGTGATTTTTTTCGGCTCTTACATTAATGCGTGCCTCTCTGGGCCCGAAAAAATCCAAAACGCTTTTTTGTTTAGCGCAGGGCCAGTGGGACCAAATGGGGTGGCAACCGTTCTTTTCCTGACATCGCCAGTGTGCGCGGTGATTTTTTCGGCTCTTACATTAATGCGTGCCTCTCTGGGCCCGAAAAAATCCAAAACGCTTTTTTGTTTAGCGCAGGGCCAGTGGGACCAAATGGGGTGGCAACCGTTCTTTTCCTGACATCGCCAGTGTGCGCGGTGATTTTTTTCGGCTCTTACATTAATGCGTGCCTCTCTGGGCCCGAAAAAATCCAAAACGCTTTTTTGTTTAGCGCAGGGCCAGTGGGACCAAATGGGGTGGCAACCGTTCTTTTCCTGACATCGCCAGTGTGCGCGGTGATTTTTTTCGGCTCTTACATTAATGCGTGCCTCTCTGGGCCGAAAAAATCCAAAACGCTTTTTTGTTTAGCGCAGGGCCAGTGGGACCAAATGGGGTGGCAACCGTTCTTTTCCTGACATCGCCAGTGTGCGCGGTGATTTTTTTCGGCTCTTACATTAATGCGTGCCTCTCTGGGCCCGAAAAAATCCAAAACGCTTTTTTGTTTAGCGCAGGGCCAGTGGGACCAAATGGGGTGGCAACCGTTCTTTTCCTGACATCGCCAGTGTGCGCGGTGATTTTTTTCGGCTCTTACATTAATGCGTGCCTCTCTGGGCCGAAAAAATCCAAAACGCTTTTTTGTTTAGCGCAGGGCCAGTGGGACCAAATGGGGTGGCAACCGTTCTTTTCCTGACATCGCCAGTGTGCGCGGTGATTTTTTTCGGCTCTTACATTAATGCGTGCCTCTCTGGGCCCGAAAAAATCCAAAACGCTTTTTTGTTTAGCGCAGGGCCAGTGGGACCAAATGGGGTGGCAACCGTTCTTTTCCTGACATCGCCAGTGTGCGCGGTGATTTTTTTCGCTCTTACATTAATGCGTGCCTCTCTGGGCCCGAAAAAATCCAAAACGCTTTTTTGTTTAGCGCAGGGCCAGTGGGACCAAATGGGGTGGCAACCGTTCTTTTCCTGACATCGCCAGTGTGCGCGGTGATTTTTTTCGCTCTTACATTAATGCGTGCCTCTCTGGGCCCGAAAAAATCCAAAACGCTTTTTTGTTTAGCGCAGGGCCAGTGGGACCAAATGGGGTGGCAACCGTTCTTTTCCTGACATCGCCAGTGTGCGCGGTGATTTTTTTCGGCTCTTACATTAATGCGTGCCTCTCTGGGCCGAAAAAATCCAAAACGCTTTTTTGTTTAGCGCAGGGCCAGTGGGACCAAATGGGGTGGCAACCGTTCTTTTCCTGACATCGCCAGTGTGCGCGGTGATTTTTTTCGGCTCTTACATTAATGCGTGCCTCTCTGGGCCCGAAAAAATCCAAAACGCTTTTTTGTTTAGCGCAGGGCCAGTGGGACCAAATGGGGTGGCAACCGTTCTTTTCCTGACATCGCCAGTGTGCGCGGTGATTTTTTTCGCTCTTACATTAATGCGTGCCTCTCTGGGCCGAAAAAATCCAAAACGCTTTTTTGTTTAGCGCAGGGCCAGTGGGACCAAATGGGGTGGCAACCGTTCTTTTCCTGACATCGCCAGTGTGCGCGGTGATTTTTTTCGGCTCTTACATTAATGCGTGCCTCTCTGGGCCCGAAAAAATCCAAAACGCTTTTTTGTTTAGCGCAGGGCCAGTGGGACCAAATGGGGTGGCAACCGTTCTTTTCCTGACATCGCCAGTGTGCGCGGTGATTTTTTTCGGCTCTTACATTAATGCGTGCCTCTCTGGGCCCGAAAAAATCCAAAACGCTTTTTTGTTTAGCGCAGGGCCAGTGGGACCAAATGGGGTGGCAACCGTTCTTTTCCTGACATCGCCAGTGTGCGCGGTGATTTTTTTCGCTCTTACATTAATGCGTGCCTCTCTGGGCCCGAAAAAATCCAAAACGCTTTTTTGTTTAGCGCAGGGCCAGTGGGACCAAATGGGGTGGCAACCGTTCTTTTCCTGACATCGCCAGTGTGCGCGGTGATTTTTTTCGGCTCTTACATTAATGCGTGCCTCTCTGGGCCCGAAAAAATCCAAAACGCTTTTTTGTTTAGCGCAGGGCCAGTGGGACCAAATGGGGTGGCAACCGTTCTTTTCCTGACATCGCCAGTGTGCGCGGTGATTTTTTTCGGCTCTTACATTAATGCGTGCCTCTCTGGGCCCGAAAAAATCCAAAACGCTTTTTTGTTTAGCGCAGGGCCAGTGGGACCAAATGGGGTGGCAACCGTTCTTTTCCTGACATCGCCAGTGTGCGCGGTGATTTTTTTCGCTCTTACATTAATGCGTGCCTCTCTGGGCCCGAAAAAATCCAAAACGCTTTTTTGTTTAGCGCAGGGCCAGTGGGACCAAATGGGGTGGCAACCGTTCTTTTCCTGACATCGCCAGTGTGCGCGGTGATTTTTTTCGGCTCTTACATTAATGCGTGCCTCTCTGGGCCCGAAAAAATCCAAAACGCTTTTTTGTTTAGCGCAGGGCCAGTGGGACCAAATGGGGTGGCAACCGTTCTTTTCCTGACATCGCCAGTGTGCGCGGTGATTTTTTTCGCTCTTACATTAATGCGTGCCTCTCTGGGCCCGAAAAAATCCAAAACGCTTTTTTGTTTAGCGCAGGGCCAGTGGGACCAAATGGGGTGGCAACCGTTCTTTTCCTGACATCGCCAGTGTGCGCGGTGATTTTTTTCGCTCTTACGCGCAGGGCCAGTGGGACCAAATGGGGTGGCAACCGTTCTTTTCCTGACATCGCCAGTGTGCGCGGTGATTTTTTTCGGCTCTTACATTAATGCGTGCCTCTCTGGGCCCGAAAAAATCCAAAACGCTTTTTTGTTTAGCGCAGGGCCAGTGGGACCAAATGGGGTGGCAACCGTTCTTTTCCTGACATCGCCAGTGTGCGCGGTGATTTTTTTCGGCTCTTACATTAATGCGTGCCTCTCTGGGCCGAAAAAATCCAAAACGCTTTTTTGTTTAGCGCAGGGCCAGTGGGACCAAATGGGGTGGCAACCGTTCTTTTCCTGACATCGCCAGTGTGCGCGGTGATTTTTTTCGGCTCTTACATTAATGCGTGCCTCTCTGGGCCGAAAAAATCCAAAACGCTTTTTTGTTTAGCGCAGGGCCAGTGGGACCAAATGGGGTGGCAACCGTTCTTTTCCTGACATCGCCAGTGTGCGCGGTGATTTTTTTCGGCTCTTACATTAATGCGTGCCTCTCTGGGCCCGAAAAAATCCAAAACGCTTTTTTGTTTAGCGCAGGGCCAGTGGGACCAAATGGGGTGGCAACCGTTCTTTTCCTGACATCGCCAGTGTGCGCGGTGATTTTTTTCGGCTCTTACATTAATGCGTGCCTCTCTGGGCCCGAAAAAATCCAAAACGCTTTTTTGTTTAGCGCAGGGCCAGTGGGACCAAATGGGGTGGCAACCGTTCTTTTCCTGACATCGCCAGTGTGCGCGGTGATTTTTTTCGGCTCTTACATTAATGCGTGCCTCTCTGGGCCCGAAAAAATCCAAAACGCTTTTTTGTTTAGCGCAGGGCCAGTGGGACCAAATGGGGTGGCAACCGTTCTTTTCCTGACATCGCCAGTGTGCGCGGTGATTTTTTTCGGCTCTTACATTAATGCGTGCCTCTCTGGGCCCGAAAAAATCCAAAACGCTTTTTTGTTTAGCGCAGGGCCAGTGGGACCAAATGGGGTGGCAACCGTTCTTTTCCTGACATCGCCAGTGTGCGCGGTGATTTTTTTCGGCTCTTACATTAATGCGTGCCTCTCTGGGCCCGAAAAAATCCAAAACGCTTTTTTGTTTAGCGCAGGGCCAGTGGGACCAAATGGGGTGGCAACCGTTCTTTTCCTGACATCGCCAGTGTGCGCGGTGATTTTTTTCGCTCTTACATTAATGCGTGCCTCTCTGGGCCCGAAAAAATCCAAAACGCTTTTTTGTTTAGCGCAGGGCCAGTGGGACCAAATGGGGTGGCAACCGTTCTTTTCCTGACATCGCCAGTGTGCGCGGTGATTTTTTTCGGCTCTTACATTAATGCGTGCCTCTCTGGGCCGAAAAAATCCAAAACGCTTTTTTGTTTAGCGCAGGGCCAGTGGGACCAAATGGGGTGGCAACCGTTCTTTTCCTGACATCGCCAGTGTGCGCGGTGATTTTTTTCGGCTCTTACATTAATGCGTGCCTCTCTGGGCCCGAAAAAATCCAAAACGCTTTTTTGTTTAGCGCAGGGCCAGTGGGACCAAATGGGGTGGCAACCGTTCTTTTCCTGACATCGCCAGTGTGCGCGGTGATTTTTTTCGGCTCTTACATTAATGCGTGCCTCTCTGGGCCCGAAAAAATCCAAAACGCTTTTTTGTTTAGCGCAGGGCCAGTGGGACCAAATGGGGTGGCAACCGTTCTTTTCCTGACATCGCCAGTGTGCGCGGTGATTTTTTTCGGCTCTTACATTAATGCGTGCCTCTCTGGGCCCGAAAAAATCCAAAACGCTTTTTTGTTTAGCGCAGGGCCAGTGGGACCAAATGGGGTGGCAACCGTTCTTTTCCTGACATCGCCAGTGTGCGCGGTGATTTTTTTCGGCTCTTACATTAATGCGTGCCTCTCTGGGCCCGAAAAAATCCAAAACGCTTTTTTGTTTAGCGCAGGGCCAGTGGGACCAAATGGGGTGGCAACCGTTCTTTTCCTGACATCGCCAGTGTGCGCGGTGATTTTTTTCGGCTCTTACATTAATGCGTGCCTCTCTGGGCCCGAAAAAATCCAAAACGCTTTTTTGTTTAGCGCAGGGCCAGTGGGACCAAATGGGGTGGCAACCGTTCTTTTCCTGACATCGCCAGTGTGCGCGGTGATTTTTTTCGGCTCTTACATTAATGCGTGCCTCTCTGGGCCCGAAAAAATCCAAAACGCTTTTTTGTTTAGCGCAGGGCCAGTGGGACCAAATGGGGTGGCAACCGTTCTTTTCCTGACATCGCCAGTGTGCGCGGTGATTTTTTTCGGCTCTTACATTAATGCGTGCCTCTCTGGGCCCGAAAAAATCCAAAACGCTTTTTTGTTTAGCGCAGGGCCAGTGGGACCAAATGGGGTGGCAACCGTTCTTTTCCTGACATCGCCAGTGTGCGCGGTGATTTTTTTCGGCTCTTACATTAATGCGTGCCTCTCTGGGCCCGAAAAAATCCAAAACGCTTTTTTGTTTAGCGCAGGGCCAGTGGGACCAAATGGGGTGGCAACCGTTCTTTTCCTGACATCGCCAGTGTGCGCGGTGATTTTTTTCGGCTCTTACATTAATGCGTGCCTCTCTGGGCCGAAAAAATCCAAAACGCTTTTTTGTTTAGCGCAGGGCCAGTGGGACCAAATGGGGTGGCAACCGTTCTTTTCCTGACATCGCCAGTGTGCGCGGTGATTTTTTTCGGCTCTTACATTAATGCGTGCCTCTCTGGGCCGAAAAAATCCAAAACGCTTTTTTGTTTAGCGCAGGGCCAGTGGGACCAAATGGGGTGGCAACCGTTCTTTTCCTGACATCGCCAGTGTGCGCGGTGATTTTTTTCGGCTCTTACATTAATGCGTGCCTCTCTGGGCCCGAAAAAATCCAAAACGCTTTTTTGTTTAGCGCAGGGCCAGTGGGACCAAATGGGGTGGCAACCGTTCTTTTCCTGACATCGCCAGTGTGCGCGGTGATTTTTTTCGGCTCTTACATTAATGCGTGCCTCTCTGGGCCGAAAAAATCCAAAACGCTTTTTTGTTTAGCGCAGGGCCAGTGGGACCAAATGGGGTGGCAACCGTTCTTTTCCTGACATCGCCAGTGTGCGCGGTGATTTTTTTCGCTCTTACATTAATGCGTGCCTCTCTGGGCCCGAAAAAATCCAAAACGCTTTTTTGTTTAGCGCAGGGCCAGTGGGACCAAATGGGGTGGCAACCGTTCTTTTCCTGACATCGCCAGTGTGCGCGGTGATTTTTTTCGGCTCTTACATTAATGCGTGCCTCTCTGGGCCGAAAAAATCCAAAACGCTTTTTTGTTTAGCGCAGGGCCAGTGGGACCAAATGGGGTGGCAACCGTTCTTTTCCTGACATCGCCAGTGTGCGCGGTGATTTTTTTCGGCTCTTACATTAATGCGTGCCTCTCTGGGCCCGAAAAAATCCAAAACGCTTTTTTGTTTAGCGCAGGGCCAGTGGGACCAAATGGGGTGGCAACCGTTCTTTTCCTGACATCGCCAGTGTGCGCGGTGATTTTTTTCGCTCTTACATTAATGCGTGCCTCTCTGGGCCCGAAAAAATCCAAAACGCTTTTTTGTTTAGCGCAGGGCCAGTGGGACCAAATGGGGTGGCAACCGTTCTTTTCCTGACATCGCCAGTGTGCGCGGTGATTTTTTTC
The DNA here is from genome assembly GCA_026261675.1 of Hippocampus mohnikei. Classification (NCBI taxonomy): domain Eukaryota; kingdom Metazoa; phylum Chordata; class Actinopteri; order Syngnathiformes; family Syngnathidae; genus Hippocampus; species Hippocampus mohnikei. The sequence goes on from JAKGUB010000540.1 coordinate 60,165, forward strand.
GGCTCTTACATTAATGCGTGCCTCTCTGGGCCCGAAAAAATCCAAAACGCTTTTTTGTTTAGCGCAGGGCCAGTGGGACCAAATGGGGTGGCAACCGTTCTTTTCCTGACATCGCCAGTGTGCGCGGTGATTTTTTTCGGCTCTTACATTAATGCGTGCCTCTCTGGGCCCGAAAAAATCCAAAACGCTTTTTTGTTTAGCGCAGGGCCAGTGGGACCAAATGGGGTGGCAACCGTTCTTTTCCTGACATCGCCAGTGTGCGCGGTGATTTTTTTCGGCTCTTACATTAATGCGTGCCTCTCTGGGCCCGAAAAAATCCAAAACGCTTTTTTGTTTAGCGCAGGGCCAGTGGGACCAAATGGGGTGGCAACCGTTCTTTTCCTGACATCGCCAGTGTGCGCGGTGATTTTTTTCGGCTCTTACATTAATGCGTGCCTCTCTGGGCCCGAAAAAATCCAAAACGCTTTTTTGTTTAGCGCAGGGCCAGTGGGACCAAATGGGGTGGCAACCGTTCTTTTCCTGACATCGCCAGTGTGCGCGGTGATTTTTTTCGGCTCTTACATTAATGCGTGCCTCTCTGGGCCGAAAAAATCCAAAACGCTTTTTTGTTTAGCGCAGGGCCAGTGGGACCAAATGGGGTGGCAACCGTTCTTTTCCTGACATCGCCAGTGTGCGCGGTGATTTTTTTCGGCTCTTACATTAATGCGTGCCTCTCTGGGCCCGAAAAAATCCAAAACGCTTTTTTGTTTAGCGCAGGGCCAGTGGGACCAAATGGGGTGGCAACCGTTCTTTTCCTGACATCGCCAGTGTGCGCGGTGATTTTTTTCGCTCTTACATTAATGCGTGCCTCTCTGGGCCCGAAAAAATCCAAAACGCTTTTTTGTTTAGCGCAGGGCCAGTGGGACCAAATGGGGTGGCAACCGTTCTTTTCCTGACATCGCCAGTGTGCGCGGTGATTTTTTCGGCTCTTACATTAATGCGTGCCTCTCTGGGCCCGAAAAAATCCAAAACGCTTTTTTGTTTAGCGCAGGGCCAGTGGGACCAAATGGGGTGGCAACCGTTCTTTTCCTGACATCGCCAGTGTGCGCGGTGATTTTTTTCGGCTCTTACATTAATGCGTGCCTCTCTGGGCCCGAAAAAATCCAAAACGCTTTTTTGTTTAGCGCAGGGCCAGTGGGACCAAATGGGGTGGCAACCGTTCTTTTCCTGACATCGCCAGTGTGCGCGGTGATTTTTTTCGCTCTTACATTAATGCGTGCCTCTCTGGGCCCGAAAAAATCCAAAACGCTTTTTTGTTTAGCGCAGGGCCAGTGGGACCAAATGGGGTGGCAACCGTTCTTTTCCTGACATCGCCAGTGTGCGCGGTGATTTTTTTCGCTCTTACATTAATGCGTGCCTCTCTGGGCCCGAAAAAATCCAAAACGCTTTTTTGTTTAGCGCAGGGCCAGTGGGACCAAATGGGGTGGCAACCGTTCTTTTCCTGACATCGCCAGTGTGCGCGGTGATTTTTTTCGGCTCTTACATTAATGCGTGCCTCTCTGGGCCCGAAAAAATCCAAAACGCTTTTTTGTTTAGCGCAGGGCCAGTGGGACCAAATGGGGTGGCAACCGTTCTTTTCCTGACATCGCCAGTGTGCGCGGTGATTTTTTTCGCTCTTACATTAATGCGTGCCTCTCTGGGCCCGAAAAAATCCAAAACGCTTTTTTGTTTAGCGCAGGGCCAGTGGGACCAAATGGGGTGGCAACCGTTCTTTTCCTGACATCGCCAGTGTGCGCGGTGATTTTTTTCGGCTCTTACATTAATGCGTGCCTCTCTGGGCCCGAAAAAATCCAAAACGCTTTTTTGTTTAGCGCAGGGCCAGTGGGACCAAATGGGGTGGCAACCGTTCTTTTCCTGACATCGCCAGTGTGCGCGGTGATTTTTTTCGCTCTTACATTAATGCGTGCCTCTCTGGGCCCGAAAAAATCCAAAACGCTTTTTTGTTTAGCGCAGGGCCAGTGGGACCAAATGGGGTGGCAACCGTTCTTTTCCTGACATCGCCAGTGTGCGCGGTGATTTTTTTCGCTCTTACATTAATGCGTGCCTCTCTGGGCCGAAAAAATCCAAAACGCTTTTTTGTTTAGCGCAGGGCCAGTGGGACCAAATGGGGTGGCAACCGTTCTTTTCCTGACATCGCCAGTGTGCGCGGTGATTTTTTTCGGCTCTTACATTAATGCGTGCCTCTCTGGGCCCGAAAAAATCCAAAACGCTTTTTTGTTTAGCGCAGGGCCAGTGGGACCAAATGGGGTGGCAACCGTTCTTTTCCTGACATCGCCAGTGTGCGCGGTGATTTTTTTCGCTCTTACATTAATGCGTGCCTCTCTGGGCCGAAAAAATCCAAAACGCTTTTTTGTTTAGCGCAGGGCCAGTGGGACCAAATGGGGTGGCAACCGTTCTTTTCCTGACATCGCCAGTGTGCGCGGTGATTTTTTTCGGCTCTTACATTAATGCGTGCCTCTCTGGGCCCGAAAAAATCCAAAACGCTTTTTTGTTTAGCGCAGGGCCAGTGGGACCAAATGGGGTGGCAACCGTTCTTTTCCTGACATCGCCAGTGTGCGCGGTGATTTTTTTCGGCTCTTACATTAATGCGTGCCTCTCTGGGCCCGAAAAAATCCAAAACGCTTTTTTGTTTAGCGCAGGGCCAGTGGGACCAAATGGGGTGGCAACCGTTCTTTTCCTGACATCGCCAGTGTGCGCGGTGATTTTTTTCGGCTCTTACATTAATGCGTGCCTCTCTGGGCCGAAAAAATCCAAAACGCTTTTTTGTTTAGCGCAGGGCCAGTGGGACCAAATGGGGTGGCAACCGTTCTTTTCCTGACATCGCCAGTGTGCGCGGTGATTTTTTTCGGCTCTTACATTAATGCGTGCCTCTCTGGGCCCGAAAAAATCCAAAACGCTTTTTTGTTTAGCGCAGGGCCAGTGGGACCAAATGGGGTGGCAACCGTTCTTTTCCTGACATCGCCAGTGTGCGCGGTGATTTTTTTCGCTCTTACATTAATGCGTGCCTCTCTGGGCCCGAAAAAATCCAAAACGCTTTTTTGTTTAGCGCAGGGCCAGTGGGACCAAATGGGGTGGCAACCGTTCTTTTCCTGACATCGCCAGTGTGCGCGGTGATTTTTTTCGGCTCTTACATTAATGCGTGCCTCTCTGGGCCCGAAAAAATCCAAAACGCTTTTTTGTTTAGCGCAGGGCCAGTGGGACCAAATGGGGTGGCAACCGTTCTTTTCCTGACATCGCCAGTGTGCGCGGTGATTTTTTTCGCTCTTACATTAATGCGTGCCTCTCTGGGCCCGAAAAAATCCAAAACGCTTTTTTGTTTAGCGCAGGGCCAGTGGGACCAAATGGGGTGGCAACCGTTCTTTTCCTGACATCGCCAGTGTGCGCGGTGATTTTTTTCGGCTCTTACATTAATGCGTGCCTCTCTGGGCCCGAAAAAATCCAAAACGCTTTTTTGTTTAGCGCAGGGCCAGTGGGACCAAATGGGGTGGCAACCGTTCTTTTCCTGACATCGCCAGTGTGCGCGGTGATTTTTTTCGCTCTTACATTAATGCGTGCCTCTCTGGGCCCGAAAAAATCCAAAACGCTTTTTTGTTTAGCGCAGGGCCAGTGGGACCAAATGGGGTGGCAACCGTTCTTTTCCTGACATCGCCAGTGTGCGCGGTGATTTTTTTCGCTCTTACATTAATGCGTGCCTCTCTGGGCCCGAAAAAATCCAAAACGCTTTTTTGTTTAGCGCAGGGCCAGTGGGACCAAATGGGGTGGCAACCGTTCTTTTCCTGACATCGCCAGTGTGCGCGGTGATTTTTTTCGGCTCTTACATTAATGCGTGCCTCTCTGGGCCCGAAAAAATCCAAAACGCTTTTTTGTTTAGCGCAGGGCCAGTGGGACCAAATGGGGTGGCAACCGTTCTTTTCCTGACATCGCCAGTGTGCGCGGTGATTTTTTTCGGCTCTTACATTAATGCGTGCCTCTCTGGGCCCGAAAAAATCCAAAACGCTTTTTTGTTTAGCGCAGGGCCAGTGGGACCAAATGGGGTGGCAACCGTTCTTTTCCTGACATCGCCAGTGTGCGCGGTGATTTTTTTCGCTCTTACATTAATGCGTGCCTCTCTGGGCCCGAAAAAATCCAAAACGCTTTTTTGTTTAGCGCAGGGCCAGTGGGACCAAATGGGGTGGCAACCGTTCTTTTCCTGACATCGCCAGTGTGCGCGGTGATTTTTTTCGCTCTTACATTAATGCGTGCCTCTCTGGGCCCGAAAAAATCCAAAACGCTTTTTTGTTTAGCGCAGGGCCAGTGGGACCAAATGGGGTGGCAACCGTTCTTTTCCTGACATCGCCAGTGTGCGCGGTGATTTTTTTCGGCTCTTACATTAATGCGTGCCTCTCTGGGCCCGAAAAAATCCAAAACGCTTTTTTGTTTAGCGCAGGGCCAGTGGGACCAAATGGGGTGGCAACCGTTCTTTTCCTGACATCGCCAGTGTGCGCGGTGATTTTTTTCGGCTCTTACATTAATGCGTGCCTCTCTGGGCCCGAAAAAATCCAAAACGCTTTTTTGTTTAGCGCAGGGCCAGTGGGACCAAATGGGGTGGCAACCGTTCTTTTCCTGACATCGCCAGTGTGCGCGGTGATTTTTTTCGCTCTTACATTAATGCGTGCCTCTCTGGGCCCGAAAAAATCCAAAACGCTTTTTTGTTTAGCGCAGGGCCAGTGGGACCAAATGGGGTGGCAACCGTTCTTTTCCTGACATCGCCAGTGTGCGCGGTGATTTTTTTCGGCTCTTACATTAATGCGTGCCTCTCTGGGCCCGAAAAAATCCAAAACGCTTTTTTGTTTAGCGCAGGGCCAGTGGGACCAAATGGGGTGGCAACCGTTCTTTTCCTGACATCGCCAGTGTGCGCGGTGATTTTTTTCGCTCTTACATTAATGCGTGCCTCTCTGGGCCCGAAAAAATCCAAAACGCTTTTTTGTTTAGCGCAGGGCCAGTGGGACCAAATGGGGTGGCAACCGTTCTTTTCCTGACATCGCCAGTGTGCGCGGTGATTTTTTTCGGCTCTTACATTAATGCGTGCCTCTCTGGGCCCGAAAAAATCCAAAACGCTTTTTTGTTTAGCGCAGGGCCAGTGGGACCAAATGGGGTGGCAACCGTTCTTTTCCTGACATCGCCAGTGTGCGCGGTGATTTTTTTCGGCTCTTACATTAATGCGTGCCTCTCTGGGCCCGAAAAAATCCAAAACGCTTTTTTGTTTAGCGCAGGGCCAGTGGGACCAAATGGGGTGGCAACCGTTCTTTTCCTGACATCGCCAGTGTGCGCGGTGATTTTTTTCGCTCTTACATTAATGCGTGCCTCTCTGGGCCCGAAAAAATCCAAAACGCTTTTTTGTTTAGCGCAGGGCCAGTGGGACCAAATGGGGTGGCAACCGTTCTTTTCCTGACATCGCCAGTGTGCGCGGTGATTTTTTTCGGCTCTTACATTAATGCGTGCCTCTCTGGGCCCGAAAAAATCCAAAACGCTTTTTTGTTTAGCGCAGGGCCAGTGGGACCAAATGGGGTGGCAACCGTTCTTTTCCTGACATCGCCAGTGTGCGCGGTGATTTTTTTCGGCTCTTACATTAATGCGTGCCTCTCTGGGCCGAAAAAATCCAAAACGCTTTTTTGTTTAGCGCAGGGCCAGTGGGACCAAATGGGGTGGCAACCGTTCTTTTCCTGACATCGCCAGTGTGCGCGGTGATTTTTTTCGGCTCTTACATTAATGCGTGCCTCTCTGGGCCCGAAAAAATCCAAAACGCTTTTTTGTTTAGCGCAGGGCCAGTGGGACCAAATGGGGTGGCAACCGTTCTTTTCCTGACATCGCCAGTGTGCGCGGTGATTTTTTTCGGCTCTTACATTAATGCGTGCCTCTCTGGGCCCGAAAAAATCCAAAACGCTTTTTTGTTTAGCGCAGGGCCAGTGGGACCAAATGGGGTGGCAACCGTTCTTTTCCTGACATCGCCAGTGTGCGCGGTGATTTTTTTCGCTCTTACATTAATGCGTGCCTCTCTGGGCCCGAAAAAATCCAAAACGCTTTTTTGTTTAGCGCAGGGCCAGTGGGACCAAATGGGGTGGCAACCGTTCTTTTCCTGACATCGCCAGTGTGCGCGGTGATTTTTTTCGGCTCTTACATTAATGCGTGCCTCTCTGGGCCCGAAAAAATCCAAAACGCTTTTTTGTTTAGCGCAGGGCCAGTGGGACCAAATGGGGTGGCAACCGTTCTTTTCCTGACATCGCCAGTGTGCGCGGTGATTTTTTTCGGCTCTTACATTAATGCGTGCCTCTCTGGGCCGAAAAAATCCAAAACGCTTTTTTGTTTAGCGCAGGGCCAGTGGGACCAAATGGGGTGGCAACCGTTCTTTTCCTGACATCGCCAGTGTGCGCGGTGATTTTTTTCGCTCTTACATTAATGCGTGCCTCTCTGGGCCGAAAAAATCCAAAACGCTTTTTTGTTTAGCGCAGGGCCAGTGGGACCAAATGGGGTGGCAACCGTTCTTTTCCTGACATCGCCAGTGTGCGCGGTGATTTTTTTCGGCTCTTACATTAATGCGTGCCTCTCTGGGCCCGAAAAATCCAAAACGCTTTTTTGTTTAGCGCAGGGCCAGTGGGACCAAATGGGGTGGCAACCGTTCTTTTCCTGACATCGCCAGTGTGCGCGGTGATTTTTTTCGGCTCTTACATTAATGCGTGCCTCTCTGGGCCCGAAAAAATCCAAAACGCTTTTTTGTTTAGCGCAGGGCCAGTGGGACCAAATGGGGTGGCAACCGTTCTTTTCCTGACATCGCCAGTGTGCGCGGTGATTTTTTTCGGCTCTTACATTAATGCGTGCCTCTCTGGGCCGAAAAAATCCAAAACGCTTTTTTGTTTAGCGCAGGGCCAGTGGGACCAAATGGGGTGGCAACCGTTCTTTTCCTGACATCGCCAGTGTGCGCGGTGATTTTTTTCGGCTCTTACATTAATGCGTGCCTCTCTGGGCCCGAAAAAATCCAAAACGCTTTTTTGTTTAGCGCAGGGCCAGTGGGACCAAATGGGGTGGCAACCGTTCTTTTCCTGACATCGCCAGTGTGCGCGGTGATTTTTTTCGGCTCTTACATTAATGCGTGCCTCTCTGGGCCCGAAAAAATCCAAAACGCTTTTTTGTTTAGCGCAGGGCCAGTGGGACCAAATGGGGTGGCAACCGTTCTTTTCCTGACATCGCCAGTGTGCGCGGTGATTTTTTTCGGCTCTTACATTAATGCGTGCCTCTCTGGGCCGAAAAAATCCAAAACGCTTTTTTGTTTAGCGCAGGGCCAGTGGGACCAAATGGGGTGGCAACCGTTCTTTTCCTGACATCGCCAGTGTGCGCGGTGATTTTTTTCGGCTCTTACATTAATGCGTGCCTCTCTGGGCCGAAAAAATCCAAAACGCTTTTTTGTTTAGCGCAGGGCCAGTGGGACCAAATGGGGTGGCAACCGTTCTTTTCCTGACATCGCCAGTGTGCGCGGTGATTTTTTTCGGCTCTTACATTAATGCGTGCCTCTCTGGGCCCGAAAAAATCCAAAACGCTTTTTTGTTTAGCGCAGGGCCAGTGGGACCAAATGGGGTGGCAACCGTTCTTTTCCTGACATCGCCAGTGTGCGCGGTGATTTTTTTCGGCTCTTACATTAATGCGTGCCTCTCTGGGCCCGAAAAAATCCAAAACGCTTTTTTGTTTAGCGCAGGGCCAGTGGGACCAAATGGGGTGGCAACCGTTCTTTTCCTGACATCGCCAGTGTGCGCGGTGATTTTTTTCGGCTCTTACATTAATGCGTGCCTCTCTGGGCCGAAAAAATCCAAAACGCTTTTTTGTTTAGCGCAGGGCCAGTGGGACCAAATGGGGTGGCAACCGTTCTTTTCCTGACATCGCCAGTGTGCGCGGTGATTTTTTTCGGCTCTTACATTAATGCGTGCCTCTCTGGGCCCGAAAAAATCCAAAACGCTTTTTTGTTTAGCGCAGGGCCAGTGGGACCAAATGGGGTGGCAACCGTTCTTTTCCTGACATCGCCAGTGTGCGCGGTGATTTTTTTCGGCTCTTACATTAATGCGTGCCTCTCTGGGCCCGAAAAAATCCAAAACGCTTTTTTGTTTAGCGCAGGGCCAGTGGGACCAAATGGGGTGGCAACCGTTCTTTTCCTGACATCGCCAGTGTGCGCGGTGATTTTTTTCGGCTCTTACATTAATGCGTGCCTCTCTGGGCCGAAAAAATCCAAAACGCTTTTTTGTTTAGCGCAGGGCCAGTGGGACCAAATGGGGTGGCAACCGTTCTTTTCCTGACATCGCCAGTGTGCGCGGTGATTTTTTTCGCTCTTACATTAATGCGTGCCTCTCTGGGCCGAAAAAATCCAAAACGCTTTTTTGTTTAGCGCAGGGCCAGTGGGACCAAATGGGGTGGCAACCGTTCTTTTCCTGACATCGCCAGTGTGCGCGGTGATTTTTTTCGGCTCTTACATTAATGCGTGCCTCTCTGGGCCCGAAAAAATCCAAAACGCTTTTTTGTTTAGCGCAGGGCCAGTGGGACCAAATGGGGTGGCAACCGTTCTTTTCCTGACATCGCCAGTGTGCGCGGTGATTTTTTTCGGCTCTTACATTAATGCGTGCCTCTCTGGGCCCGAAAAAATCCAAAACGCTTTTTTGTTTAGCGCAGGGCCAGTGGGACCAAATGGGGTGGCAACCGTTCTTTTCCTGACATCGCCAGTGTGCGCGGTGATTTTTTTCGGCTCTTACATTAATGCGTGCCTCTCTGGGCCCGAAAAAATCCAAAACGCTTTTTTGTTTAGCGCAGGGCCAGTGGGACCAAATGGGGTGGCAACCGTTCTTTTCCTGACATCGCCAGTGTGCGCGGTGATTTTTTTCGGCTCTTACATTAATGCGTGCCTCTCTGGGCCGAAAAAATCCAAAACGCTTTTTTGTTTAGCGCAGGGCCAGTGGGACCAAATGGGGTGGCAACCGTTCTTTTCCTGACATCGCCAGTGTGCGCGGTGATTTTTTTCGGCTCTTACATTAATGCGTGCCTCTCTGGGCCCGAAAAAATCCAAAACGCTTTTTTGTTTAGCGCAGGGCCAGTGGGACCAAATGGGGTGGCAACCGTTCTTTTCCTGACATCGCCAGTGTGCGCGGTGATTTTTTTCGGCTCTTACATTAATGCGTGCCTCTCTGGGCCGAAAAAATCCAAAACGCTTTTTTGTTTAGCGCAGGGCCAGTGGGACCAAATGGGGTGGCAACCGTTCTTTTCCTGACATCGCCAGTGTGCGCGGTGATTTTTTTCGGCTCTTACATTAATGCGTGCCTCTCTGGGCCCGAAAAAATCCAAAACGCTTTTTTGTTTAGCGCAGGGCCAGTGGGACCAAATGGGGTGGCAACCGTTCTTTTCCTGACATCGCCAGTGTGCGCGGTGATTTTTTTCGGCTCTTACATTAATGCGTGCCTCTCTGGGCCCGAAAAAATCCAAAACGCTTTTTTGTTTAGCGCAGGGCCAGTGGGACCAAATGGGGTGGCAACCGTTCTTTTCCTGACATCGCCAGTGTGCGCGGTGATTTTTTTCGGCTCTTACATTAATGCGTGCCTCTCTGGGCCCGAAAAAATCCAAAACGCTTTTTTGTTTAGCGCAGGGCCAGTGGGACCAAATGGGGTGGCAACCGTTCTTTTCCTGACATCGCCAGTGTGCGCGGTGATTTTTTTCGGCTCTTACATTAATGCGTGCCTCTCTGGGCCGAAAAAATCCAAAACGCTTTTTTGTTTAGCGCAGGGCCAGTGGGACCAAATGGGGTGGCAACCGTTCTTTTCCTGACATCGCCAGTGTGCGCGGTGATTTTTTTCGGCTCTTACATTAATGCGTGCCTCTCTGGGCCCGAAAAAATCCAAAACGCTTTTTTGTTTAGCGCAGGGCCAGTGGGACCAAATGGGGTGGCAACCGTTCTTTTCCTGACATCGCCAGTGTGCGCGGTGATTTTTTCGGCTCTTACATTAATGCGTGCCTCTCTGGGCCGAAAAAATCCAAAACGCTTTTTTGTTTAGCGCAGGGCCAGTGGGACCAAATGGGGTGGCAACCGTTCTTTTCCTGACATCGCCAGTGTGCGCGGTGATTTTTTTCGGCTCTTACATTAATGCGTGCCTCTCTGGGCCCGAAAAAATCCAAAACGCTTTTTTGTTTAGCGCAGGGCCAGTGGGACCAAATGGGGTGGCAACCGTTCTTTTCCTGACATCGCCAGTGTGCGCGGTGATTTTTTTCGGCTCTTACATTAATGCGTGCCTCTCTGGGCCGAAAAAATCCAAAACGCTTTTTTGTTTAGCGCAGGGCCAGTGGGACCAAATGGGGTGGCAACCGTTCTTTTCCTGACATCGCCAGTGTGCGCGGTGATTTTTTTCGGCTCTTACATTAATGCGTGCCTCTCTGGGCCCGAAAAAATCCAAAACGCTTTTTTGTTTAGCGCAGGGCCAGTGGGACCAAATGGGGTGGCAACCGTTCTTTTCCTGACATCGCCAGTGTGCGCGGTGATTTTTTTCGGCTCTTACATTAATGCGTGCCTCTCTGGGCCCGAAAAAATCCAAAACGCTTTTTTGTTTAGCGCAGGGCCAGTGGGACCAAATGGGGTGGCAACCGTTCTTTTCCTGACATCGCCAGTGTGCGCGGTGATTTTTTTCGGCTCTTACATTAATGCGTGCCTCTCTGGGCCCGAAAAAATCCAAAACGCTTTTTTGTTTAGCGCAGGGCCAGTGGGACCAAATGGGGTGGCAACCGTTCTTTTCCTGACATCGCCAGTGTGCGCGGTGATTTTTTTCGGCTCTTACATTAATGCGTGCCTCTCTGGGCCGAAAAAATCCAAAACGCTTTTTTGTTTAGCGCAGGGCCAGTGGGACCAAATGGGGTGGCAACCGTTCTTTTCCTGACATCGCCAGTGTGCGCGGTGATTTTTTCGGCTCTTACATTAATGCGTGCCTCTCTGGGCCCGAAAAAATCCAAAACGCTTTTTTGTTTAGCGCAGGGCCAGTGGGACCAAATGGGGTGGCAACCGTTCTTTTCCTGACATCGCCAGTGTGCGCGGTGATTTTTTTCGCTCTTACATTAATGCGTGCCTCTCTGGGCCCGAAAAAATCCAAAACGCTTTTTTGTTTAGCGCAGGGCCAGTGGGACCAAATGGGGTGGCAACCGTTCTTTTCCTGACATCGCCAGTGTGCGCGGTGATTTTTTCGGCTCTTACATTAATGCGTGCCTCTCTGGGCCCGAAAAAATCCAAAACGCTTTTTTGTTTAGCGCAGGGCCAGTGGGACCAAATGGGGTGGCAACCGTTCTTTTCCTGACATCGCCAGTGTGCGCGGTGATTTTTTTCGGCTCTTACATTAATGCGTGCCTCTCTGGGCCCGAAAAAATCCAAAACGCTTTTTTGTTTAGCGCAGGGCCAGTGGGACCAAATGGGGTGGCAACCGTTCTTTTCCTGACATCGCCAGTGTGCGCGGTGATTTTTTTCGGCTCTTACATTAATGCGTGCCTCTCTGGGCCGAAAAAATCCAAAACGCTTTTTTGTTTAGCGCAGGGCCAGTGGGACCAAATGGGGTGGCAACCGTTCTTTTCCTGACATCGCCAGTGTGCGCGGTGATTTTTTTCGGCTCTTACATTAATGCGTGCCTCTCTGGGCCGAAAAAATCCAAAACGCTTTTTTGTTTAGCGCAGGGCCAGTGGGACCAAATGGGGTGGCAACCGTTCTTTTCCTGACATCGCCAGTGTGCGCGGTGATTTTTTTCGGCTCTTACATTAATGCGTGCCTCTCTGGGCCGAAAAAATCCAAAACGCTTTTTTGTTTAGCGCAGGGCCAGTGGGACCAAATGGGGTGGCAACCGTTCTTTTCCTGACATCGCCAGTGTGCGCGGTGATTTTTTTCGGCTCTTACATTAATGCGTGCCTCTCTGGGCCCGAAAAAATCCAAAACGCTTTTTTGTTTAGCGCAGGGCCAGTGGGACCAAATGGGGTGGCAACCGTTCTTTTCCTGACATCGCCAGTGTGCGCGGTGATTTTTTCGGCTCTTACATTAATGCGTGCCTCTCTGGGCCGAAAAAATCCAAAACGCTTTTTTGTTTAGCGCAGGGCCAGTGGGACCAAATGGGGTGGCAACCGTTCTTTTCCTGACATCGCCAGTGTGCGCGGTGATTTTTTTCGGCTCTTACATTAATGCGTGCCTCTCTGGGCCGAAAAAATCCAAAACGCTTTTTTGTTTAGCGCAGGGCCAGTGGGACCAAATGGGGTGGCAACCGTTCTTTTCCTGACATCGCCAGTGTGCGCGGTGATTTTTTTCGGCTCTTACATTAATGCGTGCCTCTCTGGGCCGAAAAAATCCAAAACGCTTTTTTGTTTAGCGCAGGGCCAGTGGGACCAAATGGGGTGGCAACCGTTCTTTTCCTGACATCGCCAGTGTGCGCGGTGATTTTTTTTTCGCTCTTACATTAATGCGTGCCTCTCTGGGCCCGAAAAAATCCAAAACGCTTTTTTGTTTAGCGCAGGGCCAGTGGGACCAAATGGGGTGGCAACCGTTCTTTTCCTGACATCGCCAGTGTGCGCGGTGATTTTTTTCGGCTCTTACATTAATGCGTGCCTCTCTGGGCCGAAAAAATCCAAAACGCTTTTTTGTTTAGCGCAGGGCCAGTGGGACCAAATGGGGTGGCAACCGTTCTTTTCCTGACATCGCCAGTGTGCGCGGTGATTTTTTTCGGCTCTTACATTAATGCGTGCCTCTCTGGGCCGAAAAAATCCAAAACGCTTTTTTGTTTAGCGCAGGGCCAGTGGGACCAAATGGGGTGGCAACCGTTCTTTTCCTGACATCGCCAGTGTGCGCGGTGATTTTTTTCGGCTCTTACATTAATGCGTGCCTCTCTGGGCCGAAAAAATCCAAAACGCTTTTTTGTTTAGCGCAGGGCCAGTGGGACCAAATGGGGTGGCAACCGTTCTTTTCCTGACATCGCCAGTGTGCGCGGTGATTTTTTTCGGCTCTTACATTAATGCGTGCCTCTCTGGGCCCGAAAAAATCCAAAACGCTTTTTTGTTTAGCGCAGGGCCAGTGGGACCAAATGGGGTGGCAACCGTTCTTTTCCTGACATCGCCAGTGTGCGCGGTGATTTTTTTCGGCTCTTACATTAATGCGTGCCTCTCTGGGCCGAAAAAATCCAAAACGCTTTTTTGTTTAGCGCAGGGCCAGTGGGACCAAATGGGGTGGCAACCGTTCTTTTCCTGACATCGCCAGTGTGCGCGGTGATTTTTTTCGGCTCTTACATTAATGCGTGCCTCTCTGGGCCCGAAAAAATCCAAAACGCTTTTTTGTTTAGCGCAGGGCCAGTGGGACCAAATGGGGTGGCAACCGTTCTTTTCCTGACATCGCCAGTGTGCGCGGTGATTTTTTTCGGCTCTTACATTAATGCGTGCCTCTCTGGGCCCGAAAAAATCCAAAACGCTTTTTTGTTTAGCGCAGGGCCAGTGGGACCAAATGGGGTGGCAACCGTTCTTTTCCTGACATCGCCAGTGTGCGCGGTGATTTTTTTCGGCTCTTACATTAATGCGTGCCTCTCTGGGCCCGAAAAAATCCAAAACGCTTTTTTGTTTAGCGCAGGGCCAGTGGGACCAAATGGGGTGGCAACCGTTCTTTTCCTGACATCGCCAGTGTGCGCGGTGATTTTTTTCGGCTCTTACATTAATGCGTGCCTCTCTGGGCCGAAAAAATCCAAAACGCTTTTTTGTTTAGCGCAGGGCCAGTGGGACCAAATGGGGTGGCAACCGTTCTTTTCCTGACATCGCCAGTGTGCGCGGTGATTTTTTTCGGCTCTTACATTAATGCGTGCCTCTCTGGGCCGAAAAAATCCAAAACGCTTTTTTGTTTAGCGCAGGGCCAGTGGGACCAAATGGGGTGGCAACCGTTCTTTTCCTGACATCGCCAGTGTGCGCGGTGATTTTTTTCGGCTCTTACATTAATGCGTGCCTCTCTGGGCCCGAAAAAATCCAAAACGCTTTTTTGTTTAGCGCAGGGCCAGTGGGACCAAATGGGGTGGCAACCGTTCTTTTCCTGACATCGCCAGTGTGCGCGGTGATTTTTTTCGGCTCTTACATTAATGCGTGCCTCTCTGGGCCCGAAAAAATCCAAAACGCTTTTTTGTTTAGCGCAGGGCCAGTGGGACCAAATGGGGTGGCAACCGTTCTTTTCCTGACATCGCCAGTGTGCGCGGTGATTTTTTCGGCTCTTACATTAATGCGTGCCTCTCTGGGCCCGAAAAAATCCAAAACGCTTTTTTGTTTAGCGCAGGGCCAGTGGGACCAAATGGGGTGGCAACCGTTCTTTTCCTGACATCGCCAGTGTGCGCGGTGATTTTTTTCGGCTCTTACATTAATGCGTGCCTCTCTGGGCCGAAAAAATCCAAAACGCTTTTTTGTTTAGCGCAGGGCCAGTGGGACCAAATGGGGTGGCAACCGTTCTTTTCCTGACATCGCCAGTGTGCGCGGTGATTTTTTTTTCGGCTCTTACATTAATGCGTGCCTCTCTGGGCCCGAAAAAATCCAAAACGCTTTTTTGTTTAGCGCAGGGCCAGTGGGACCAAATGGGGTGGCAACCGTTCTTTTCCTGACATCGCCAGTGTGCGCGGTGATTTTTTTCGGCTCTTACATTAATGCGTGCCTCTCTGGGCCCGAAAAAATCCAAAACGCTTTTTTGTTTAGCGCAGGGCCAGTGGGACCAAATGGGGTGGCAACCGTTCTTTTCCTGACATCGCCAGTGTGCGCGGTGATTTTTTTCGGCTCTTACATTAATGCGTGCCTCTCTGGGCCGAAAAAATCCAAAACGCTTTTTTGTTTAGCGCAGGGCCAGTGGGACCAAATGGGGTGGCAACCGTTCTTTTCCTGACATCGCCAGTGTGCGCGGTGATTTTTTTCGGCTCTTACATTAATGCGTGCCTCTCTGGGCCGAAAAAATCCAAAACGCTTTTTTGTTTAGCGCAGGGCCAGTGGGACCAAATGGGGTGGCAACCGTTCTTTTCCTGACATCGCCAGTGTGCGCGGTGATTTTTTTCGGCTCTTACATTAATGCGTGCCTCTCTGGGCCCGAAAAAATCCAAAACGCTTTTTTGTTTAGCGCAGGGCCAGTGGGACCAAATGGGGTGGCAACCGTTCTTTTCCTGACATCGCCAGTGTGCGCGGTGATTTTTTTCGCTCTTACATTAATGCGTGCCTCTCTGGGCCCGAAAAAATCCAAAACGCTTTTTTGTTTAGCGCAGGGCCAGTGGGACCAAATGGGGTGGCAACCGTTCTTTTCCTGACATCGCCAGTGTGCGCGGTGATTTTTTTCGGCTCTTACATTAATGCGTGCCTCTCTGGGCCGAAAAAATCCAAAACGCTTTTTTGTTTAGCGCAGGGCCAGTGGGACCAAATGGGGTGGCAACCGTTCTTTTCCTGACATCGCCAGTGTGCGCGGTGATTTTTTTCGGCTCTTACATTAATGCGTGCCTCTCTGGGCCGAAAAAATCCAAAACGCTTTTTTGTTTAGCGCAGGGCCAGTGGGACCAAATGGGGTGGCAACCGTTCTTTTCCTGACATCGCCAGTGTGCGCGGTGATTTTTTCGGCTCTTACATTAATGCGTGCCTCTCTGGGCCCGAAAAAATCCAAAACGCTTTTTTGTTTAGCGCAGGGCCAGTGGGACCAAATGGGGTGGCAACCGTTCTTTTCCTGACATCGCCAGTGTGCGCGGTGATTTTTTTCGGCTCTTACATTAATGCGTGCCTCTCTGGGCCGAAAAAATCCAAAACGCTTTTTTGTTTAGCGCAGGGCCAGTGGGACCAAATGGGGTGGCAACCGTTCTTTTCCTGACATCGCCAGTGTGCGCGGTGATTTTTTTCGGCTCTTACATTAATGCGTGCCTCTCTGGGCCCGAAAAAATCCAAAACGCTTTTTTGTTTAGCGCAGGGCCAGTGGGACCAAATGGGGTGGCAACCGTTCTTTTCCTGACATCGCCAGTGTGCGCGGTGATTTTTTTCGGCTCTTACATTAATGCGTGCCTCTCTGGGCCGAAAAAATCCAAAACGCTTTTTTGTTTAGCGCAGGGCCAGTGGGACCAAATGGGGTGGCAACCGTTCTTTTCCTGACATCGCCAGTGTGCGCGGTGATTTTTTTCGGCTCTTACATTAATGCGTGCCTCTCTGGGCCCGAAAAAATCCAAAACGCTTTTTTGTTTAGCGCAGGGCCAGTGGGACCAAATGGGGTGGCAACCGTTCTTTTCCTGACATCGCCAGTGTGCGCGGTGATTTTTTCGGCTCTTACATTAATGCGTGCCTCTCTGGGCCGAAAAAATCCAAAACGCTTTTTTGTTTAGCGCAGGGCCAGTGGGACCAAATGGGGTGGCAACCGTTCTTTTCCTGACATCGCCAGTGTGCGCGGTGATTTTTTTCGGCTCTTACATTAATGCGTGCCTCTCTGGGCCGAAAAAATCCAAAACGCTTTTTTGTTTAGCGCAGGGCCAGTGGGACCAAATGGGGTGGCAACCGTTCTTTTCCTGACATCGCCAGTGTGCGCGGTGATTTTTTCGGCTCTTACATTAATGCGTGCCTCTCTGGGCCGAAAAAATCCAAAACGCTTTTTTGTTTAGCGCAGGGCCAGTGGGACCAAATGGGGTGGCAACCGTTCTTTTCCTGACATCGCCAGTGTGCGCGGTGATTTTTTTCGCTCTTACATTAATGCGTGCCTCTCTGGGCCGAAAAAATCCAAAACGCTTTTTTGTTTAGCGCAGGGCCAGTGGGACCAAATGGGGTGGCAACCGTTCTTTTCCTGACATCGCCAGTGTGCGCGGTGATTTTTTCGGCTCTTACATTAATGCGTGCCTCTCTGGGCCGAAAAAATCCAAAACGCTTTTTTGTTTAGCGCAGGGCCAGTGGGACCAAATGGGGTGGCAACCGTTCTTTTCCTGACATCGCCAGTGTGCGCGGTGATTTTTTTCGGCTCTTACATTAATGCGTGCCTCTCTGGGCCCGAAAAAATCCAAAACGCTTTTTTGTTTAGCGCAGGGCCAGTGGGACCAAATGGGGTGGCAACCGTTCTTTTCCTGACATCGCCAGTGTGCGCGGTGATTTTTTTCGGCTCTTACATTAATGCGTGCCTCTCTGGGCCCGAAAAAATCCAAAACGCTTTTTTGTTTAGCGCAGGGCCAGTGGGACCAAATGGGGTGGCAACCGTTCTTTTCCTGACATCGCCAGTGTGCGCGGTGATTTTTTTCGGCTCTTACATTAATGCGTGCCTCTCTGGGCCGAAAAAATCCAAAACGCTTTTTTGTTTAGCGCAGGGCCAGTGGGACCAAATGGGGTGGCAACCGTTCTTTTCCTGACATCGCCAGTGTGCGCGGTGATTTTTTTCGGCTCTTACATTAATGCGTGCCTCTCTGGGCCCGAAAAAATCCAAAACGCTTTTTTGTTTAGCGCAGGGCCAGTGGGACCAAATGGGGTGGCAACCGTTCTTTTCCTGACATCGCCAGTGTGCGCGGTGATTTTTTTCGGCTCTTACATTAATGCGTGCCTCTCTGGGCCCGAAAAAATCCAAAACGCTTTTTTGTTTAGCGCAGGGCCAGTGGGACCAAATGGGGTGGCAACCGTTCTTTTCCTGACATCGCCAGTGTGCGCGGTGATTTTTTTCGGCTCTTACATTAATGCGTGCCTCTCTGGGCCCGAAAAAATCCAAAACGCTTTTTTGTTTAGCGCAGGGCCAGTGGGACCAAATGGGGTGGCAACCGTTCTTTTCCTGACATCGCCAGTGTGCGCGGTGATTTTTTCGGCTCTTACATTAATGCGTGCCTCTCTGGGCCGAAAAAATCCAAAACGCTTTTTTGTTTAGCGCAGGGCCAGTGGGACCAAATGGGGTGGCAACCGTTCTTTTCCTGACATCGCCAGTGTGCGCGGTGATTTTTTTCGGCTCTTACATTAATGCGTGCCTCTCTGGGCCCGAAAAAATCCAAAACGCTTTTTTGTTTAGCGCAGGGCCAGTGGGACCAAATGGGGTGGCAACCGTTCTTTTCCTGACATCGCCAGTGTGCGCGGTGATTTTTTTCGGCTCTTACATTAATGCGTGCCTCTCTGGGCCCGAAAAAATCCAAAACGCTTTTTTGTTTAGCGCAGGGCCAGTGGGACCAAATGGGGTGGCAACCGTTCTTTTCCTGACATCGCCAGTGTGCGCGGTGATTTTTTTCGGCTCTTACATTAATGCGTGCCTCTCTGGGCCGAAAAAATCCAAAACGCTTTTTTGTTTAGCGCAGGGCCAGTGGGACCAAATGGGGTGGCAACCGTTCTTTTCCTGACATCGCCAGTGTGCGCGGTGATTTTTTTCGCTCTTACATTAATGCGTGCCTCTCTGGGCCCGAAAAAATCCAAAACGCTTTTTTGTTTAGCGCAGGGCCAGTGGGACCAAATGGGGTGGCAACCGTTCTTTTCCTGACATCGCCAGTGTGCGCGGTGATTTTTTTCGCTCTTACATTAATGCGTGCCTCTCTGGGCCCGAAAAAATCCAAAACGCTTTTTTGTTTAGCGCAGGGCCAGTGGGACCAAATGGGGTGGCAACCGTTCTTTTCCTGACATCGCCAGTGTGCGCGGTGATTTTTTTCGGCTCTTACATTAATGCGTGCCTCTCTGGGCCCGAAAAAATCCAAAACGCTTTTTTGTTTAGCGCAGGGCCAGTGGGACCAAATGGGGTGGCAACCGTTCTTTTCCTGACATCGCCAGTGTGCGCGGTGATTTTTTTCGGCTCTTACATTAATGCGTGCCTCTCTGGGCCGAAAAAATCCAAAACGCTTTTTTGTTTAGCGCAGGGCCAGTGGGACCAAATGGGGTGGCAACCGTTCTTTTCCTGACATCGCCAGTGTGCGCGGTGATTTTTTTCGGCTCTTACATTAATGCGTGCCTCTCTGGGCCGAAAAAATCCAAAACGCTTTTTTGTTTAGCGCAGGGCCAGTGGGACCAAATGGGGTGGCAACCGTTCTTTTCCTGACATCGCCAGTGTGCGCGGTGATTTTTTCGGCTCTTACATTAATGCGTGCCTCTCTGGGCCGAAAAAATCCAAAACGCTTTTTTGTTTAGCGCAGGGCCAGTGGGACCAAATGGGGTGGCAACCGTTCTTTTCCTGACATCGCCAGTGTGCGCGGTGATTTTTTTCGGCTCTTACATTAATGCGTGCCTCTCTGGGCCGAAAAAATCCAAAACGCTTTTTTGTTTAGCGCAGGGCCAGTGGGACCAAATGGGGTGGCAACCGTTCTTTTCCTGACATCGCCAGTGTGCGCGGTGATTTTTTTCGGCTCTTACATTAATGCGTGCCTCTCTGGGCCCGAAAAAATCCAAAACGCTTTTTTGTTTAGCGCAGGGCCAGTGGGACCAAATGGGGTGGCAACTGACATCGCCAGTGTGCGCGGTGATTTTTTTTTTCGCTCTTACATTAATGCGTGCCTCTCTGGGCCGAAAAAAATCCAAAAGGCTTTTTTGTTTAGCGCATGGCC
The DNA here is from genome assembly GCA_026261675.1 of Hippocampus mohnikei. Lineage (NCBI taxonomy): Eukaryota > Metazoa > Chordata > Actinopteri > Syngnathiformes > Syngnathidae > Hippocampus > Hippocampus mohnikei. The sequence continues at coordinate 79,739 of JAKGUB010000540.1, forward strand.
AGTGGGACCAAATGGGGTGGGCAACCGTTCTTTCCTGACATCGCCAGTGTGCGCGGTGATTTTTTTCGGCTCTTACATTAATGCGTGCCTCTCTGGGCCGAAAAAATCCAAAAGGCTTTTTTGTTTAGCGCAGGGCCAGTGGGACCAAATGGGGTGGCAACCTGGGGTGGCAACCGTTCTTTTCCTGACATCGCCAGTGTGCGCGGTGATTTTTTTCGCTCTTACATTAATGCGTGCCTCTCTGGGCCCGAAAAAATCCAAAACGCTTTTTTGTTTAGCGCAGGGCCAGTGGGACCAAATGGGGTGGCAACCGTTCTTTTCCTGACATCGCCAGTGTGCGCGGTGATTTTTTTCGGCTCTTACATTAATGCGTGCCTCTCTGGGCCCGAAAAAATCCAAAACGCTTTTTTGTTTAGCGCAGGGCCAGTGGGACCAAATGGGGTGGCAACCGTTCTTTTCCTGACATCGCCAGTGTGCGCGGTGATTTTTTTCGGCTCTTACATTAATGCGTGCCTCTCTGGGCCCGAAAAAATCCAAAACGGCTTTTTTGTTTAGCGCAGGGTGGCAACCGTTCTTTTCCTGACATCGCCAGTGTGCGCGGTGATTTTTTTCGCTCTTACATTAATGCGTGCCTCTCTGGGCCCGAAAAAATCCAAAAGGCTTTTTTGTTTAGCGCAGGGCCAGTGGGACCAAATGGGGTGGCAACCGTTCTTTTCCTGACATCGCCAGTGTGCGCGGTGATTTTTTTCGGCTCTTACATTAATGCGTGCCTCTCTGGGCCGAAAAAATCCAAAACGCTTTTTTGTTTAGCGCAGGGCCAGTGGGACCAAATGGGGTGGCAACCGTTCTTTTCCTGACATCGCCAGTGTGCGCGGTGATTTTTTTCGGCTCTTACATTAATGCGTGCCTCTCTGGGCCCGAAAAAATCCAAAACGCTTTTTTGTTTAGCGCAGGGCCAGTGGGACCAAATGGGGTGGCAACCGTTCTTTTCCTGACATCGCCAGTGTGCGCGGTGATTTTTTTCGGCTCTTACATTAATGCGTGCCTCTCTGGGCCCGAAAAAATCCAAAAGGCTTTTTTGTTTAGCGCAGGGCCAGTGGGACCAAATGGGGTGGCAACCGTTCTTTTCCTGACATCGCCAGTGTGCGCGGTGATTTTTTTCGCTCTTACATTAATGCGTGCCTCTCTGGGCCCGAAAAAATCCAAAAGGCTTTTTTGTTTAGCGCAGGGCCAGTGGGACCAAATGGGGTGGCAACCGTTCTTTTCCTGACATCGCCAGTGTGCGCGGTGATTTTTTTCGGCTCTTACATTAATGCGTGCCTCTCTGGGCCCGAAAAAATCCAAAACGCTTTTTTGTTTAGCGCAGGGCCAGTGGGACCAAATGGGGTGGCAACCGTTCTTTTCCTGACATCGCCAGTGTGCGCGGTGATTTTTTTCGGCTCTTACATTAATGCGTGCCTCTCTGGGCCCGAAAAAATCCAAAAGGCTTTTTTGTTTAGCGCAGGGCCAGTGGGACCAAATGGGGTGGCAACCGTTCTTTTCCTGACATCGCCAGTGTGCGCGGTGATTTTTTTCGGCTCTTACATTAATGCGTGCCTCTCTGGGCCCGAAAAAATCCAAAAGGCTTTTTTGTTTAGCGCAGGGCCAGTGGGACCAAATGGGGTGGCAACCGTTCTTTTCCTGACATCGCCAGTGTGCGCGGTGATTTTTTTCGCTCTTACATTAATGCGTGCCTCTCTGGGCCGAAAAAATCCAAAAGGCTTTTTTGTTTAGCGCAGGGCCAGTGGGACCAAATGGGGTGGCAACCGTTCTTTTCCTGACATCGCCAGTGTGCGCGGTGATTTTTTTCGGCTCTTACATTAATGCGTGCCTCTCTGGGCCCGAAAAAATCCAAAAGGCTTTTTTGTTTAGCGCAGGGCCAGTGGGACCAAATGGGGTGGCAACCGTTCTTTTCCTGACATCGCCAGTGTGCGCGGTGATTTTTTTCGCTCTTACATTAATGCGTGCCTCTCTGGGCCGAAAAAATCCAAAAGGCTTTTTTGTTTAGCGCAGGGCCAGTGGGACCAAATGGGGTGGCAACCGTTCTTTTCCTGACATCGCCAGTGTGCGCGGTGATTTTTTTCGGCTCTTACATTAATGCGTGCCTCTCTGGGCCGAAAAAATCCAAAAGGCTTTTTTGTTTAGCGCAGGGCCAGTGGGACCAAATGGGGTGGCAACCGTTCTTTTCCTGACATCGCCAGTGTGCGCGGTGATTTTTTTCGGCTCTTACATTAATGCGTGCCTCTCTGGGCCGAAAAAATCCAAAAGGCTTTTTTGTTTAGCGCAGGGCCAGTGGGACCAAATGGGGTGGCAACCGTTCTTTTCCTGACATCGCCAGTGTGCGCGGTGATTTTTTTCGCTCTTACATTAATGCGTGCCTCTCTGGGCCCGAAAAAATCCAAAACGCTTTTTTGTTTAGCGCAGGGCCAGTGGGACCAAATGGGGTGGCAACCGTTCTTTTCCTGACATCGCCAGTGTGCGCGGTGATTTTTTTCGCTCTTACATTAATGCGTGCCTCTCTGGGCCCGAAAAAATCCAAAAGGCTTTTTTGTTTAGCGCAGGGCCAGTGGGACCAAATGGGGTGGCAACCGTTCTTTTCCTGACATCGCCAGTGTGCGCGGTGATTTTTTTCGCTCTTACATTAATGCGTGCCTCTCTGGGCCCGAAAAAATCCAAAAGGCTTTTTTGTTTAGCGCAGGGCCAGTGGGACCAAATGGGGTGGCAACCGTTCTTTTCCTGACATCGCCAGTGTGCGCGGTGATTTTTTTCGGCTCTTACATTAATGCGTGCCTCTCTGGGCCCGAAAAAATCCAAAAGGCTTTTTTGTTTAGCGCAGGGCCAGTGGGACCAAATGGGGTGGCAACCGTTCTTTTCCTGACATCGCCAGTGTGCGCGGTGATTTTTTTCGCTCTTACATTAATGCGTGCCTCTCTGGGCCCGAAAAAAATCCAAAAGGCTTTTTTGTTTAGCGCAGGGCCAGTGGGACCAAATGGGGTGGCAACCGTTCTTTTCCTGACATCGCCAGTGTGCGCGGTGATTTTTTTCGCTCTTACATTAATGCGTGCCTCTCTGGGCCGAAAAAATCCAAAAGGCTTTTTTGTTTAGCGCAGGGCCAGTGGGACCAAATGGGGTGGCAACCGTTCTTTTCCTGACATCGCCAGTGTGCGCGGTGATTTTTTTCGGCTCTTACATTAATGCGTGCCTCTCTGGGCCGAAAAAATCCAAAACGCTTTTTTGTTTAGCGCAGGGCCAGTGGGACCAAATGGGGTGGCAACCGTTCTTTTCCTGACATCGCCAGTGTGCGCGGTGATTTTTTTCGGCTCTTACATTAATGCGTGCCTCTCTGGGCCCGAAAAAATCCAAAACGCTTTTTTGTTTAGCGCAGGGCCAGTGGGACCAAATGGGGTGGCAACCGTTCTTTTCCTGACATCGCCAGTGTGCGCGGTGATTTTTTTCGCTCTTACATTAATGCGTGCCTCTCTGGGCCCGAAAAAATCCAAAACGCTTTTTTGTTTAGCGCAGGGCCAGTGGGACCAAATGGGGTGGCAACCGTTCTTTTCCTGACATCGCCAGTGTGCGCGGTGATTTTTTTCGCTCTTACATTAATGCGTGCCTCTCTGGGCCGAAAAAATCCAAAAGGCTTTTTTGTTTAGCGCAGGGCCAGTGGGACCAAATGGGGTGGCAACCGTTCTTTTCCTGACATCGCCAGTGTGCGCGGTGATTTTTTTCGGCTCTTACATTAATGCGTGCCTCTCTGGGCCGAAAAAATCCAAAAGGCTTTTTTGTTTAGCGCAGGGCCAGTGGGACCAAATGGGGTGGCAACCGTTCTTTTCCTGACATCGCCAGTGTGCGCGGTGATTTTTTTCGCTCTTACATTAATGCGTGCCTCTCTGGGCCGAAAAAATCCAAAACGCTTTTTTGTTTAGCGCAGGGCCAGTGGGACCAAATGGGGTGGCAACCGTTCTTTTCCTGACATCGCCAGTGTGCGCGGTGATTTTTTTCGGCTCTTACATTAATGCGTGCCTCTCTGGGCCCGAAAAAATCCAAAACGCTTTTTTGTTTAGCGCAGGGCCAGTGGGACCAAATGGGGTGGCAACCGTTCTTTTCCTGACATCGCCAGTGTGCGCGGTGATTTTTTTCGGCTCTTACATTAATGCGTGCCTCTCTGGGCCGAAAAAATCCAAAACGCTTTTTTGTTTAGCGCAGGGCCAGTGGGACCAAATGGGGTGGCAACCGTTCTTTTCCTGACATCGCCAGTGTGCGCGGTGATTTTTTTCGGCTCTTACATTAATGCGTGCCTCTCTGGGCCCGAAAAAATCCAAAAGGCTTTTTTGTTTAGCGCAGGGCCAGTGGGACCAAATGGGGTGGCAACCGTTCTTTTCCTGACATCGCCAGTGTGCGCGGTGATTTTTTTCGCTCTTACATTAATGCGTGCCTCTCTGGGCCCGAAAAAATCCAAAACGCTTTTTTGTTTAGCGCAGGGCCAGTGGGACCAAATGGGGTGGCAACCGTTCTTTTCCTGACATCGCCAGTGTGCGCGGTGATTTTTTTCGCTCTTACATTAATGCGTGCCTCTCTGGGCCCGAAAAAATCCAAAACGCTTTTTTGTTTAGCGCAGGGCCAGTGGGACCAAATGGGGTGGCAACCGTTCTTTTCCTGACATCGCCAGTGTGCGCGGTGATTTTTTTCGGCTCTTACATTAATGCGTGCCTCTCTGGGCCGAAAAAATCCAAAACGCTTTTTTGTTTAGCGCAGGGCCAGTGGGACCAAATGGGGTGGCAACCGTTCTTTTCCTGACATCGCCAGTGTGCGCGGTGATTTTTTTCGCTCTTACATTAATGCGTGCCTCTCTGGGCCGAAAAAATCCAAAACGCTTTTTTGTTTAGCGCAGGGCCAGTGGGACCAAATGGGGTGGCAACCGTTCTTTTCCTGACATCGCCAGTGTGCGCGGTGATTTTTTTCGGCTCTTACATTAATGCGTGCCTCTCTGGGCCCGAAAAATCCAAAAGGCTTTTTTGTTTAGCGCAGGGCCAGTGGGACCAAATGGGGTGGCAACCGTTCTTTTCCTGACATCGCCAGTGTGCGCGGTGATTTTTTTCGCTCTTACATTAATGCGTGCCTCTCTGGGCCGAAAAAATCCAAAACGCTTTTTTGTTTAGCGCAGGGCCAGTGGGACCAAATGGGGTGGCAACCGTTCTTTTCCTGACATCGCCAGTGTGCGCGGTGATTTTTTTCGGCTCTTACATTAATGCGTGCCTCTCTGGGCCGAAAAAATCCAAAAGGCTTTTTTGTTTAGCGCAGGGCCAGTGGGACCAAATGGGGTGGCAACCGTTCTTTTCCTGACATCGCCAGTGTGCGCGGTGATTTTTTTCGCTCTTACATTAATGCGTGCCTCTCTGGGCCCGAAAAAATCCAAAACGCTTTTTTGTTTAGCGCAGGGCCAGTGGGACCAAATGGGGTGGCAACCGTTCTTTTCCTGACATCGCCAGTGTGCGCGGTGATTTTTTTCGGCTCTTACATTAATGCGTGCCTCTCTGGGCCCGAAAAAATCCAAAACGCTTTTTTGTTTAGCGCAGGGCCAGTGGGACCAAATGGGGTGGCAACCGTTCTTTTCCTGACATCGCCAGTGTGCGCGGTGATTTTTTTCGGCTCTTACATTAATGCGTGCCTCTCTGGGCCCGAAAAAATCCAAAAGGCTTTTTTGTTTAGCGCAGGGCCAGTGGGACCAAATGGGGTGGCAACCGTTCTTTTCCTGACATCGCCAGTGTGCGCGGTGATTTTTTTCGCTCTTACATTAATGCGTGCCTCTCTGGGCCGAAAAAATCCAAAAGGCTTTTTTGTTTAGCGCAGGGCCAGTGGGACCAAATGGGGTGGCAACCGTTCTTTTCCTGACATCGCCAGTGTGCGCGGTGATTTTTTTCGCTCTTACATTAATGCGTGCCTCTCTGGGCCCGAAAAAATCCAAAACGCTTTTTTGTTTAGCGCAGGGCCAGTGGGACCAAATGGGGTGGCAACCGTTCTTTTCCTGACATCGCCAGTGTGCGCGGTGATTTTTTTCGCTCTTACATTAATGCGTGCCTCTCTGGGCCGAAAAAATCCAAAACGCTTTTTTGTTTAGCGCAGGGCCAGTGGGACCAAATGGGGTGGCAACCGTTCTTTTCCTGACATCGCCAGTGTGCGCGGTGATTTTTTTCGGCTCTTACATTAATGCGTGCCTCTCTGGGCCGAAAAAATCCAAAACGCTTTTTTGTTTAGCGCAGGGCCAGTGGGACCAAATGGGGTGGCAACCGTTCTTTTCCTGACATCGCCAGTGTGCGCGGTGATTTTTTTCGCTCTTACATTAATGCGTGCCTCTCTGGGCCGAAAAAATCCAAAAGGCTTTTTTGTTTAGCGCAGGGCCAGTGGGACCAAATGGGGTGGCAACCGTTCTTTTCCTGACATCGCCAGTGTGCGCGGTGATTTTTTTCGCTCTTACATTAATGCGTGCCTCTCTGGGCCGAAAAAATCCAAAACGCTTTTTTGTTTAGCGCAGGGCCAGTGGGACCAAATGGGGTGGCAACCGTTCTTTTCCTGACATCGCCAGTGTGCGCGGTGATTTTTTTCGGCTCTTACATTAATGCGTGCCTCTCTGGGCCCGAAAAAATCCAAAACGCTTTTTTGTTTAGCGCAGGGCCAGTGGGACCAAATGGGGTGGCAACCGTTCTTTTCCTGACATCGCCAGTGTGCGCGGTGATTTTTTTCGCTCTTACATTAATGCGTGCCTCTCTGGGCCCGAAAAAATCCAAAACGCTTTTTTGTTTAGCGCAGGGCCAGTGGGACCAAATGGGGTGGCAACCGTTCTTTTCCTGACATCGCCAGTGTGCGCGGTGATTTTTTTCGGCTCTTACATTAATGCGTGCCTCTCTGGGCCCGAAAAAATCCAAAACGCTTTTTTGTTTAGCGCAGGGCCAGTGGGACCAAATGGGGTGGCAACCGTTCTTTTCCTGACATCGCCAGTGTGCGCGGTGATTTTTTTCGCTCTTACATTAATGCGTGCCTCTCTGGGCCGAAAAAATCCAAAACGCTTTTTTGTTTAGCGCAGGGCCAGTGGGACCAAATGGGGTGGCAACCGTTCTTTTCCTGACATCGCCAGTGTGCGCGGTGATTTTTTTCGGCTCTTACATTAATGCGTGCCTCTCTGGGCCGAAAAAATCCAAAACGCTTTTTTGTTTAGCGCAGGGCCAGTGGGACCAAATGGGGTGGCAACCGTTCTTTTCCTGACATCGCCAGTGTGCGCGGTGATTTTTTTCGCTCTTACATTAATGCGTGCCTCTCTGGGCCCGAAAAATCCAAAACGCTTTTTTGTTTAGCGCAGGGCCAGTGGGACCAAATGGGGTGGCAACCGTTCTTTTCCTGACATCGCCAGTGTGCGCGGTGATTTTTTTCGGCTCTTACATTAATGCGTGCCTCTCTGGGCCGAAAAAATCCAAAACGCTTTTTTGTTTAGCGCAGGGCCAGTGGGACCAAATGGGGTGGCAACCGTTCTTTTCCTGACATCGCCAGTGTGCGCGGTGATTTTTTTTGGCTCTTACATTAATGCGTGCCTCTCTGGGCCCAAAAAATCCAAAACGCTTTTTTGTTTAGCGCAGGGCCAGTGGGACCAAATGGGGTGGCAACCGTTCTTTTCCTGACATCGCCAGTGTGCGCGGTGATTTTTTTCGGCTCTTACATTAATGCGTGCCTCTCTGGGCCGAAAAAATCCAAAACGCTTTTTTGTTTAGCGCAGGGCCAGTGGGACCAAATGGGGTGGCAACCGTTCTTTTCCTGACATCGCCAGTGTGCGCGGTGATTTTTTTCGGCTCTTACATTAATGCGTGCCTCTCTGGGCCGAAAAAATCCAAAACGCTTTTTTGTTTAGCGCAGGGCCAGTGGGACCAAATGGGGTGGCAACCGTTCTTTTCCTGACATCGCCAGTGTGCGCGGTGATTTTTTTCGGCTCTTACATTAATGCGTGCCTCTCTGGGCCCGAAAAATCCAAAACGCTTTTTTGTTTAGCGCAGGGCCAGTGGGACCAAATGGGGTGGCAACCGTTCTTTTCCTGACATCGCCAGTGTGCGCGGTGATTTTTTTCGGCTCTTACATTAATGCGTGCCTCTCTGGGCCGAAAAAATCCAAAACGCTTTTTTGTTTAGCGCAGGGCCAGTGGGACCAAATGGGGTGGCAACCGTTCTTTTCCTGACATCGCCAGTGTGCGCGGTGATTTTTTTCGCTCTTACATTAATGCGTGCCTCTCTGGGCCCGAAAAAATCCAAAAGGCTTTTTTGTTTAGCGCAGGGCCAGTGGGACCAAATGGGGTGGCAACCGTTCTTTTCCTGACATCGCCAGTGTGCGCGGTGATTTTTTTCGCTCTTACATTAATGCGTGCCTCTCTGGGCCGAAAAAATCCAAAACGCTTTTTTGTTTAGCGCAGGGCCAGTGGGACCAAATGGGGTGGCAACCGTTCTTTTCCTGACATCGCCAGTGTGCGCGGTGATTTTTTTCGGCTCTTACATTAATGCGTGCCTCTCTGGGCCGAAAAAATCCAAAACGCTTTTTTGTTTAGCGCAGGGCCAGTGGGACCAAATGGGGTGGCAACCGTTCTTTTCCTGACATCGCCAGTGTGCGCGGTGATTTTTTTCGCTCTTACATTAATGCGTGCCTCTCTGGGCCCGAAAAATCCAAAACGCTTTTTTGTTTAGCGCAGGGCCAGTGGGACCAAATGGGGTGGCAACCGTTCTTTTCCTGACATCGCCAGTGTGCGCGGTGATTTTTTTCGGCTCTTACATTAATGCGTGCCTCTCTGGGCCCGAAAAAATCCAAAACGCTTTTTTGTTTAGCGCAGGGCCAGTGGGACCAAATGGGGTGGCAACCGTTCTTTTCCTGACATCGCCAGTGTGCGCGGTGATTTTTTTCGGCTCTTACATTAATGCGTGCCTCTCTGGGCCGAAAAAATCCAAAACGCTTTTTTGTTTAGCGCAGGGCCAGTGGGACCAAATGGGGTGGCAACCGTTCTTTTCCTGACATCGCCAGTGTGCGCGGTGATTTTTTTCGGCTCTTACATTAATGCGTGCCTCTCTGGGCCGAAAAAATCCAAAACGCTTTTTTGTTTAGCGCAGGGCCAGTGGGACCAAATGGGGTGGCAACCGTTCTTTTCCTGACATCGCCAGTGTGCGCGGTGATTTTTTTCGGCTCTTACATTAATGCGTGCCTCTCTGGGCCGAAAAAATCCAAAACGCTTTTTTGTTTAGCGCAGGGCCAGTGGGACCAAATGGGGTGGCAACCGTTCTTTTCCTGACATCGCCAGTGTGCGCGGTGATTTTTTTCGCTCTTACATTAATGCGTGCCTCTCTGGGCCGAAAAAATCCAAAACGCTTTTTTGTTTAGCGCAGGGCCAGTGGGACCAAATGGGGTGGCAACCGTTCTTTTCCTGACATCGCCAGTGTGCGCGGTGATTTTTTTCGCTCTTACATTAATGCGTGCCTCTCTGGGCCGAAAAAATCCAAAACGCTTTTTTGTTTAGCGCAGGGCCAGTGGGACCAAATGGGGTGGCAACCGTTCTTTTCCTGACATCGCCAGTGTGCGCGGTGATTTTTTTCGGCTCTTACATTAATGCGTGCCTCTCTGGGCCGAAAAAAATCCAAAACGCTTTTTTGTTTAGCGCAGGGCCAGTGGGACCAAATGGGGTGGCAACCGTTCTTTTCCTGACATCGCCAGTGTGCGCGGTGATTTTTTTCGCTCTTACATTAATGCGTGCCTCTCTGGGCCCGAAAAAATCCAAAACGCTTTTTTGTTTAGCGCAGGGCCAGTGGGACCAAATGGGGTGGCAACCGTTCTTTTCCTGACATCGCCAGTGTGCGCGGTGATTTTTTTCGCTCTTACATTAATGCGTGCCTCTCTGGGCCGAAAAAATCCAAAACGCTTTTTTGTTTAGCGCAGGGCCAGTGGGACCAAATGGGGTGGCAACCGTTCTTTTCCTGACATCGCCAGTGTGCGCGGTGATTTTTTTCGCTCTTACATTAATGCGTGCCTCTCTGGGCCGAAAAAATCCAAAACGCTTTTTTGTTTAGCGCAGGGCCAGTGGGACCAAATGGGGTGGCAACCGTTCTTTTCCTGACATCGCCAGTGTGCGCGGTGATTTTTTTCGGCTCTTACATTAATGCGTGCCTCTCTGGGCCGAAAAAATCCAAAACGCTTTTTTGTTTAGCGCAGGGCCAGTGGGACCAAATGGGGTGGCAACCGTTCTTTTCCTGACATCGCCAGTGTGCGCGGTGATTTTTTTCGGCTCTTACATTAATGCGTGCCTCTCTGGGCCGAAAAAATCCAAAACGCTTTTTTGTTTAGCGCAGGGCCAGTGGGACCAAATGGGGTGGCAACCGTTCTTTTCCTGACATCGCCAGTGTGCGCGGTGATTTTTTTCGGCTCTTACATTAATGCGTGCCTCTCTGGGCCGAAAAAATCCAAAACGCTTTTTTGTTTAGCGCAGGGCCAGTGGGACCAAATGGGGTGGCAACCGTTCTTTTCCTGACATCGCCAGTGTGCGCGGTGATTTTTTTCGGCTCTTACATTAATGCGTGCCTCTCTGGGCCCGAAAAAATCCAAAACGCTTTTTTGTTTAGCGCAGGGCCAGTGGGACCAAATGGGGTGGCAACCGTTCTTTTCCTGACATCGCCAGTGTGCGCGGTGATTTTTTTCGGCTCTTACATTAATGCGTGCCTCTCTGGGCCGAAAAAATCCAAAACGCTTTTTTGTTTAGCGCAGGGCCAGTGGGACCAAATGGGGTGGCAACCGTTCTTTTCCTGACATCGCCAGTGTGCGCGGTGATTTTTTTCGCTCTTACATTAATGCGTGCCTCTCTGGGCCCGAAAAAATCCAAAACGCTTTTTTGTTTAGCGCAGGGCCAGTGGGACCAAATGGGGTGGCAACCGTTCTTTTCCTGACATCGCCAGTGTGCGCGGTGATTTTTTTCGGCTCTTACATTAATGCGTGCCTCTCTGGGCCCCGAAAAAATCCAAAACGCTTTTTTGTTTAGCGCAGGGCCAGTGGGACCAAATGGGGTGGCAACCGTTCTTTTCCTGACATCGCCAGTGTGCGCGGTGATTTTTTTCGCTCTTACATTAATGCGTGCCTCTCTGGGCCGAAAAAATCCAAAACGCTTTTTTGTTTAGCGCAGGGCCAGTGGGACCAAATGGGGTGGCAACCGTTCTTTTCCTGACATCGCCAGTGTGCGCGGTGATTTTTTTCGGCTCTTACATTAATGCGTGCCTCTCTGGGCCGAAAAAATCCAAAACGCTTTTTTGTTTAGCGCAGGGCCAGTGGGACCAAATGGGGTGGCAACCGTTCTTTTCCTGACATCGCCAGTGTGCGCGGTGATTTTTTTCGGCTCTTACATTAATGCGTGCCTCTCTGGGCCCGAAAAAATCCAAAACGCTTTTTTGTTTAGCGCAGGGCCAGTGGGACCAAATGGGGTGGCAACCGTTCTTTTCCTGACATCGCCAGTGTGCGCGGTGATTTTTTTCGGCTCTTACATTAATGCGTGCCTCTCTGGGCCCGAAAAAATCCAAAACGCTTTTTTGTTTAGCGCAGGGCCAGTGGGACCAAATGGGGTGGCAACCGTTCTTTTCCTGACATCGCCAGTGTGCGCGGTGATTTTTTTCGCTCTTACATTAATGCGTGCCTCTCTGGGCCCGAAAAAATCCAAAAGGCTTTTTTGTTTAGCGCAGGGCCAGTGGGACCAAATGGGGTGGCAACCGTTCTTTTCCTGACATCGCCAGTGTGCGCGGTGATTTTTTTCGGCTCTTACATTAATGCGTGCCTCTCTGGGCCCGAAAAAATCCAAAACGCTTTTTTGTTTAGCGCAGGGCCAGTGGGACCAAATGGGGTGGCAACCGTTCTTTTCCTGACATCGCCAGTGTGCGCGGTGATTTTTTTCGCTCTTACATTAATGCGTGCCTCTCTGGGCCGAAAAAATCCAAAACGCTTTTTTGTTTAGCGCAGGGCCAGTGGGACCAAATGGGGTGGCAACCGTTCTTTTCCTGACATCGCCAGTGTGCGCGGTGATTTTTTTCGGCTCTTACATTAATGCGTGCCTCTCTGGGCCGAAAAAATCCAAAACGCTTTTTTGTTTAGCGCAGGGCCAGTGGGACCAAATGGGGTGGCAACCGTTCTTTTCCTGACATCGCCAGTGTGCGCGGTGATTTTTTTCGGCTCTTACATTAATGCGTGCCTCTCTGGGCCGAAAAAATCCAAAACGCTTTTTTGTTTAGCGCAGGGCCAGTGGGACCAAATGGGGTGGCAACCGTTCTTTTCCTGACATCGCCAGTGTGCGCGGTGATTTTTTTCGGCTCTTACATTAATGCGTGCCTCTCTGGGCCGAAAAAATCCAAAACGCTTTTTTGTTTAGCGCAGGGCCAGTGGGACCAAATGGGGTGGCAACCGTTCTTTTCCTGACATCGCCAGTGTGCGCGGTGATTTTTTTCGGCTCTTACATTAATGCGTGCCTCTCTGGGCCGAAAAAATCCAAAACGCTTTTTTGTTTAGCGCAGGGCCAGTGGGACCAAATGGGGTGGCAACCGTTCTTTTCCTGACATCGCCAGTGTGCGCGGTGATTTTTTTCGGCTCTTACATTAATGCGTGCCTCTCTGGGCCGAAAAAATCCAAAACGCTTTTTTGTTTAGCGCAGGGCCAGTGGGACCAAATGGGGTGGCAACCGTTCTTTTCCTGACATCGCCAGTGTGCGCGGTGATTTTTTCGGCTCTTACATTAATGCGTGCCTCTCTGGGCCGAAAAAATCCAAAACGCTTTTTTGTTTAGCGCAGGGCCAGTGGGACCAAATGGGGTGGCAACCGTTCTTTTCCTGACATCGCCAGTGTGCGCGGTGATTTTTTTCGGCTCTTACATTAATGCGTGCCTCTCTGGGCCCGAAAAATCCAAAACGCTTTTTTGTTTAGCGCAGGGCCAGTGGGACCAAATGGGGTGGCAACCGTTCTTTTCCTGACATCGCCAGTGTGCGCGGTGATTTTTTTCGGCTCTTACATTAATGCGTGCCTCTCTGGGCCGAAAAAATCCAAAACGCTTTTTTGTTTAGCGCAGGGCCAGTGGGACCAAATGGGGTGGCAACCGTTCTTTTCCTGACATCGCCAGTGTGCGCGGTGATTTTTTTCGGCTCTTACATTAATGCGTGCCTCTCTGGGCCGAAAAAATCCAAAACGCTTTTTTGTTTAGCGCAGGGCCAGTGGGACCAAATGGGGTGGCAACCGTTCTTTTCCTGACATCGCCAGTGTGCGCGGTGATTTTTTTCGGCTCTTACATTAATGCGTGCCTCTCTGGGCCGAAAAAATCCAAAACGCTTTTTTGTTTAGCGCAGGGCCAGTGGGACCAAATGGGGTGGCAACCGTTCTTTTCCTGACATCGCCAGTGTGCGCGGTGATTTTTTTCGGCTCTTACATTAATGCGTGCCTCTCTGGGCCCGAAAAAATCCAAAACGCTTTTTTGTTTAGCGCAGGGCCAGTGGGACCAAATGGGGTGGCAACCGTTCTTTTCCTGACATCGCCAGTGTGCGCGGTGATTTTTTTCGGCTCTTACATTAATGCGTGCCTCTCTGGGCCCGAAAAAATCCAAAACGCTTTTTTGTTTAGCGCAGGGCCAGTGGGACCAAATGGGGTGGCAACCGTTCTTTTCCTGACATCGCCAGTGTGCGCGGTGATTTTTTTCGGCTCTTACATTAATGCGTGCCTCTCTGGGCCCGAAAAAATCCAAAACGCTTTTTTGTTTAGCGCAGGGCCAGTGGGACCAAATGGGGTGGCAACCGTTCTTTTCCTGACATCGCCAGTGTGCGCGGTGATTTTTTTCGGCTCTTACATTAATGCGTGCCTCTCTGGGCCCGAAAAAATCCAAAACGCTTTTTTGTTTAGCGCAGGGCCAGTGGGACCAAATGGGGTGGCAACCGTTCTTTTCCTGACATCGCCAGTGTGCGCGGTGATTTTTTTCGGCTCTTACATTAATGCGTGCCTCTCTGGGCCCGAAAAAATCCAAAACGCTTTTTTGTTTAGCGCAGGGCCAGTGGGACCAAATGGGGTGGCAACCGTTCTTTTCCTGACATCGCCAGTGTGCGCGGTGATTTTTTTCGGCTCTTACATTAATGCGTGCCTCTCTGGGCCCGAAAAAATCCAAAACGCTTTTTTGTTTAGCGCAGGGCCAGTGGGACCAAATGGGGTGGCAACCGTTCTTTTCCTGACATCGCCAGTGTGCGCGGTGATTTTTTTCGGCTCTTACATTAATGCGTGCCTCTCTGGGCCGAAAAAATCCAAAACGCTTTTTTGTTTAGCGCAGGGCCAGTGGGACCAAATGGGGTGGCAACCGTTCTTTTCCTGACATCGCCAGTGTGCGCGGTGATTTTTTTCGGCTCTTACATTAATGCGTGCCTCTCTGGGCCGAAAAAATCCAAAACGCTTTTTTGTTTAGCGCAGGGCCAGTGGGACCAAATGGGGTGGCAACCGTTCTTTTCCTGACATCGCCAGTGTGCGCGGTGATTTTTTTCGGCTCTTACATTAATGCGTGCCTCTCTGGGCCCGAAAAAATCCAAAACGCTTTTTTGTTTAGCGCAGGGCCAGTGGGACCAAATGGGGTGGCAACCGTTCTTTTCCTGACATCGCCAGTGTGCGCGGTGATTTTTTTCGCTCTTACATTAATGCGTGCCTCTCTGGGCCCGAAAAAATCCAAAACGCTTTTTTGTTTAGCGCAGGGCCAGTGGGACCAAATGGGGTGGCAACCGTTCTTTTCCTGACATCGCCAGTGTGCGCGGTGATTTTTTTCGGCTCTTACATTAATGCGTGCCTCTCTGGGCCGAAAAAATCCAAAACGCTTTTTTGTTTAGCGCAGGGCCAGTGGGACCAAATGGGGTGGCAACCGTTCTTTTCCTGACATCGCCAGTGTGCGCGGTGATTTTTTTCGGCTCTTACATTAATGCGTGCCTCTCTGGGCCCGAAAAAATCCAAAACGCTTTTTTGTTTAGCGCAGGGCCAGTGGGACCAAATGGGGTGGCAACCGTTCTTTTCCTGACATCGCCAGTGTGCGCGGTGATTTTTTTCGGCTCTTACATTAATGCGTGCCTCTCTGGGCCCGAAAAAATCCAAAACGCTTTTTTGTTTAGCGCAGGGCCAGTGGGACCAAATGGGGTGGCAACCGTTCTTTTCCTGACATCGCCAGTGTGCGCGGTGATTTTTTCGCTCTTACATTAATGCGTGCCTCTCTGGGCCCGAAAAAATCCAAAACGCTTTTTTGTTTAGCGCAGGGCCAGTGGGACCAAATGGGGTGGCAACCGTTCTTTTCCTGACATCGCCAGTGTGCGCGGTGATTTTTTTCGGCTCTTACATTAATGCGTGCCTCTCTGGGCCGAAAAAATCCAAAACGCTTTTTTGTTTAGCGCAGGGCCAGTGGGACCAAATGGGGTGGCAACCGTTCTTTTCCTGACATCGCCAGTGTGCGCGGTGATTTTTTTCGGCTCTTACATTAATGCGTGCCTCTCTGGGCCCGAAAAAATCCAAAACGCTTTTTTGTTTAGCGCAGGGCCAGTGGGACCAAATGGGGTGGCAACCGTTCTTTTCCTGACATCGCCAGTGTGCGCGGTGATTTTTTTCGGCTCTTACATTAATGCGTGCCTCTCTGGGCCCGAAAAAATCCAAAACGCTTTTTTGTTTAGCGCAGGGCCAGTGGGACCAAATGGGGTGGCAACCGTTCTTTTCCTGACATCGCCAGTGTGCGCGGTGATTTTTTTCGGCTCTTACATTAATGCGTGCCTCTCTGGGCCGAAAAAATCCAAAACGCTTTTTTGTTTAGCGCAGGGCCAGTGGGACCAAATGGGGTGGCAACCGTTCTTTTCCTGACATCGCCAGTGTGCGCGGTGATTTTTTTCGGCTCTTACATTAATGCGTGCCTCTCTGGGCCCGAAAAAATCCAAAACGCTTTTTTGTTTAGCGCAGGGCCAGTGGGACCAAATGGGGTGGCAACCGTTCTTTTCCTGACATCGCCAGTGTGCGCGGTGATTTTTTTCGCTCTTACATTAATGCGTGCCTCTCTGGGCCCGAAAAAATCCAAAACGCTTTTTTGTTTAGCGCAGGGCCAGTGGGACCAAATGGGGTGGCAACCGTTCTTTTCCTGACATCGCCAGTGTGCGCGGTGATTTTTTTCGGCTCTTACATTAATGCGTGCCTCTCTGGGCCGAAAAAATCCAAAACGCTTTTTTGTTTAGCGCAGGGCCAGTGGGACCAAATGGGGTGGCAACCGTTCTTTTCCTGACATCGCCAGTGTGCGCGGTGATTTTTTTCGGCTCTTACATTAATGCGTGCCTCTCTGGGCCCGAAAAAATCCAAAACGCTTTTTTGTTTAGCGCAGGGCCAGTGGGACCAAATGGGGTGGCAACCGTTCTTTTCCTGACATCGCCAGTGTGCGCGGTGATTTTTTTCGGCTCTTACATTAATGCGTGCCTCTCTGGGCCGAAAAAATCCAAAACGCTTTTTTGTTTAGCGCAGGGCCAGTGGGACCAAATGGGGTGGCAACCGTTCTTTTCCTGACATCGCCAGTGTGCGCGGTGATTTTTTTCGGCTCTTACATTAATGCGTGCCTCTCTGGGCCCGAAAAAATCCAAAACGCTTTTTTGTTTAGCGCAGGGCCAGTGGGACCAAATGGGGTGGCAACCGTTCTTTTCCTGACATCGCCAGTGTGCGCGGTGATTTTTTTCGGCTCTTACATTAATGCGTGCCTCTCTGGGCCCGAAAAAATCCAAAACGCTTTTTTGTTTAGCGCAGGGCCAGTGGGACCAAATGGGGTGGCAACCGTTCTTTTCCTGACATCGCCAGTGTGCGCGGTGATTTTTTTCGCTCTTACATTAATGCGTGCCTCTCTGGGCCGAAAAAATCCAAAACGCTTTTTTGTTTAGCGCAGGGCCAGTGGGACCAAATGGGGTGGCAACCGTTCTTTTCCTGACATCGCCAGTGTGCGCGGTGATTTTTTTCGGCTCTTACATTAATGCGTGCCTCTCTGGGCCCGAAAAAATCCAAAACGCTTTTTTGTTTAGCGCAGGGCCAGTGGGACCAAATGGGGTGGCAACCGTTCTTTTCCTGACATCGCCAGTGTGCGCGGTGATTTTTTTCGGCTCTTACATTAATGCGTGCCTCTCTGGGCCCGAAAAAATCCAAAACGCTTTTTTGTTTAGCGCAGGGCCAGTGGGACCAAATGGGGTGGCAACCGTTCTTTTCCTGACATCGCCAGTGTGCGCGGTGATTTTTTTCGGCTCTTACATTAATGCGTGCCTCTCTGGGCCCGAAAAAATCCAAAACGCTTTTTTGTTTAGCGCAGGGCCAGTGGGACCAAATGGGGTGGCAACCGTTCTTTTCCTGACATCGCCAGTGTGCGCGGTGATTTTTTTCGCTCTTACATTAATGCGTGCCTCTCTGGGCCCGAAAAAATCCAAAACGCTTTTTTGTTTAGCGCAGGGCCAGTGGGACCAAATGGGGTGGCAACCGTTCTTTTCCTGACATCGCCAGTGTGCGCGGTGATTTTTTTCGGCTCTTACATTAATGCGTGCCTCTCTGGGCCCGAAAAAATCCAAAACGCTTTTTTGTTTAGCGCAGGGCCAGTGGGACCAAATGGGGTGGCAACCGTTCTTTTCCTGACATCGCCAGTGTGCGCGGTGATTTTTTTCGGCTCTTACATTAATGCGTGCCTCTCTGGGCCGAAAAAATCCAAAACGCTTTTTTGTTTAGCGCAGGGCCAGTGGGACCAAATGGGGTGGCAACCGTTCTTTTCCTGACATCGCCAGTGTGCGCGGTGATTTTTTTCGGCTCTTACATTAATGCGTGCCTCTCTGGGCCCGAAAAAATCCAAAACGCTTTTTTGTTTAGCGCAGGGCCAGTGGGACCAAATGGGGTGGCAACCGTTCTTTTCCTGACATCGCCAGTGTGCGCGGTGATTTTTTTCGCTCTTACATTAATGCGTGCCTCTCTGGGCCCGAAAAAATCCAAAACGCTTTTTTGTTTAGCGCAGGGCCAGTGGGACCAAATGGGGTGGCAACCGTTCTTTTCCTGACATCGCCAGTGTGCGCGGTGATTTTTTTCGGCTCTTACATTAATGCGTGCCTCTCTGGGCCGAAAAAATCCAAAACGCTTTTTTGTTTAGCGCAGGGCCAGTGGGACCAAATGGGGTGGCAACCGTTCTTTTCCTGACATCGCCAGTGTGCGCGGTGATTTTTTTCGGCTCTTAAATTAATGCGTGCCTCTCTGGGCCCGAAAAAATCCAAAACGCTTTTTTGACATCGCCAGTGTGCGCGGTGATTTTTTTCGGCTCTTACATTAATGCGTGCCTCTCTGGGCCGAAAAAATCCAAAACGCTTTTTTGTTTAGCGCAGGGCCAGTGGGACCAAATGGGGTGGCAACCGTTCTTTTCCTGACATCGCCAGTGTGCGCGGTGATTTTTTTCGGCTCTTACATTAATGCGTGCCTCTCTGGGCCGAAAAAATCCAAAACGCTTTTTTGTTTAGCGCAGGGCCAGTGGGACCAAATGGGGTGGCAACCGTTCTTTTCCTGACATCGCCAGTGTGCGCGGTGATTTTTTTCGGCTCTTACATTAATGCGTGCCTCTCTGGGCCCGAAAAAATCCAAAACGCTTTTTTGTTTAGCGCAGGGCCAGTGGGACCAAATGGGGTGGCAACCGTTCTTTTCCTGACATCGCCAGTGTGCGCGGTGATTTTTTTCGGCTCTTACATTAATGCGTGCCTCTCTGGGCCGAAAAAATCCAAAACGCTTTTTTGTTTAGCGCAGGGCCAGTGGGACCAAATGGGGTGGCAACCGTTCTTTTCCTGACATCGCCAGTGTGCGCGGTGATTTTTTTCGGCTCTTACATTAATGCGTGCCTCTCTGGGCCCGAAAAAATCCAAAACGCTTTTTTGTTTAGCGCAGGGCCAGTGGGACCAAATGGGGTGGCAACCGTTCTTTTCCTGACATCGCCAGTGTGCGCGGTGATTTTTTTCGGCTCTTACATTAATGCGTGCCTCTCTGGGCCCGAAAAAATCCAAAACGCTTTTTTGTTTAGCGCAGGGCCAGTGGGACCAAATGGGGTGGCAACCGTTCTTTTCCTGACATCGCCAGTGTGCGCGGTGATTTTTTTCGGCTCTTACATTAATGCGTGCCTCTCTGGGCCCGAAAAAATCCAAAACGCTTTTTTGTTTAGCGCAGGGCCAGTGGGACCAAATGGGGTGGCAACCGTTCTTTTCCTGACATCGCCAGTGTGCGCGGTGATTTTTTCGGCTCTTACATTAATGCGTGCCTCTCTGGGCCCGAAAAAATCCAAAACGCTTTTTTGTTTAGCGCAGGGCCAGTGGGACCAAATGGGGTGGCAACCGTTCTTTTCCTGACATCGCCAGTGTGCGCGGTGATTTTTTTCGGCTCTTACATTAATGCGTGCCTCTCTGGGCCCGAAAAAAATCCAAAACGCTTTTTTGTTTAGCGCAGGGCCAGTGGGACCAAATGGGGTGGCAACCGTTCTTTTCCTGACATCGCCAGTGTGCGCGGTGATTTTTTTCGGCTCTTACATTAATGCGTGCCTCTCTGGGCCCGAAAAAAATCCAAAACGCTTTTTTGTTTAGCGCAGGGCCAGTGGGACCAAATGGGGTGGCAACCGTTCTTTTCCTGACATCGCCAGTGTGCGCGGTGATTTTTTTCGGCTCTTACATTAATGCGTGCCTCTCTGGGCCCGAAAAAATCCAAAACGCTTTTTGTTTAGCGCAGGGCCAGTGGGACCAAATGGGGTGGCAACCGTTCTTTTCCTGACATCGCCAGTGTGCGCGGTGATTTTTTTCGGCTCTTACATTAATGCGTGCCTCTCTGGGCCCGAAAAAATCCAAAACGCTTTTTTGTTTAGCGCAGGGCCAGTGGGACCAAATGGGGTGGCAACCGTTCTTTTCCTGACATCGCCAGTGTGCGCGGTGATTTTTTTCGGCTCTTACATTAATGCGTGCCTCTCTGGGCCCGAAAAAATCCAAAACGCTTTTTTGTTTAGCGCAGGGCCAGTGGGACCAAATGGGGTGGCAACCGTTCTTTTCCTGACATCGCCAGTGTGCGCGGTGATTTTTTTCGGCTCTTACATTAATGCGTGCCTCTCTGGGCCGAAAAAATCCAAAACGCTTTTTTGTTTAGCGCAGGGCCAGTGGGACCAAATGGGGTGGCAACCGTTCTTTTCCTGACATCGCCAGTGTGCGCGGTGATTTTTTTCGGCTCTTACATTAATGCGTGCCTCTCTGGGCCCGAAAAAATCCAAAACGCTTTTTTGTTTAGCGCAGGGCCAGTGGGACCAAATGGGGTGGCAACCGTTCTTTTCCTGACATCGCCAGTGTGCGCGGTGATTTTTTTCGGCTCTTACATTAATGCGTGCCTCTCTGGGCCGAAAAAATCCAAAACGCTTTTTTGTTTAGCGCAGGGCCAGTGGGACCAAATGGGGTGGCAACCGTTCTTTTCCTGACATCGCCAGTGTGCGCGGTGATTTTTTTCGGCTCTTACATTAATGCGTGCCTCTCTGGGCCCGAAAAAAATCCAAAACGCTTTTTTGTTTAGCGCAGGGCCAGTGGGACCAAATGGGGTGGCAACCGTTCTTTTCCTGACATCGCCAGTGTGCGCGGTGATTTTTTTCGGCTCTTACATTAATGCGTGCCTCTCTGGGCCGAAAAAATCCAAAACGCTTTTTTGTTTAGCGCAGGGCCAGTGGGACCAAATGGGGTGGCAACCGTTCTTTTCCTGACATCGCCAGTGTGCGCGGTGATTTTTTCGGCTCTTACATTAATGCGTGCCTCTCTGGGCCGAAAAAATCCAAAACGCTTTTTTGTTTAGCGCAGGGCCAGTGGGACCAAATGGGGTGGCAACCGTTCTTTTCCTGACATCGCCAGTGTGCGCGGTGATTTTTTTCGGCTCTTACATTAATGCGTGCCTCTCTGGGCCCGAAAAAATCCAAAACGCTTTTTTGTTTAGCGCAGGGCCAGTGGGACCAAATGGGGTGGCAACCGTTCTTTTCCTGACATCGCCAGTGTGCGCGGTGATTTTTTTCGGCTCTTACATTAATGCGTGCCTCTCTGGGCCCGAAAAAATCCAAAACGCTTTTTTGTTTAGCGCAGGGCCAGTGGGACCAAATGGGGTGGCAACCGTTCTTTTCCTGACATCGCCAGTGTGCGCGGTGATTTTTTTCGGCTCTTACATTAATGCGTGCCTCTCTGGGCCCGAAAAAATCCAAAACGCTTTTTTGTTTAGCGCAGGGCCAGTGGGACCAAATGGGGTGGCAACCGTTCTTTTCCTGACATCGCCAGTGTGCGCGGTGATTTTTTTCGGCTCTTACATTAATGCGTGCCTCTCTGGGCCCGAAAAAATCCAAAACGCTTTTTTGTTTAGCGCAGGGCCAGTGGGACCAAATGGGGTGGCAACCGTTCTTTTCCTGACATCGCCAGTGTGCGCGGTGATTTTTTTCGGCTCTTACATTAATGCGTGCCTCTCTGGGCCCGAAAAAATCCAAAACGCTTTTTTGTTTAGCGCAGGGCCAGTGGGACCAAATGGGGTGGCAACCGTTCTTTTCCTGACATCGCCAGTGTGCGCGGTGATTTTTTTCGGCTCTTACATTAATGCGTGCCTCTCTGGGCCGAAAAAAATCCAAAACGCTTTTTTGTTTAGCGCAGGGCCAGTGGGACCAAATGGGGTGGCAACCGTTCTTTTCCTGACATCGCCAGTGTGCGCGGTGATTTTTTTCGGCTCTTACATTAATGCGTGCCTCTCTGGGCCCGAAAAAATCCAAAACGCTTTTTTGTTTAGCGCAGGGCCAGTGGGACCAAATGGGGTGGCAACCGTTCTTTTCCTGACATCGCCAGTGTGCGCGGTGATTTTTTCGGCTCTTACATTAATGCGTGCCTCTCTGGGCCGAAAAAATCCAAAACGCTTTTTTGTTTAGCGCAGGGCCAGTGGGACCAAATGGGGTGGCAACCGTTCTTTTCCTGACATCGCCAGTGTGCGCGGTGATTTTTTTCGGCTCTTACATTAATGCGTGCCTCTCTGGGCCCGAAAAAATCCAAAACGCTTTTTTGTTTAGCGCAGGGCCAGTGGGACCAAATGGGGTGGCAACCGTTCTTTTCCTGACATCGCCAGTGTGCGCGGTGATTTTTTTCGGCTCTTACATTAATGCGTGCCTCTCTGGGCCCGAAAAAATCCAAAACGCTTTTTTGTTTAGCGCAGGGCCAGTGGGACCAAATGGGGTGGCAACCGTTCTTTTCCTGACATCGCCAGTGTGCGCGGTGATTTTTTCGGCTCTTACATTAATGCGTGCCTCTCTGGGCCCGAAAAAATCCAAAACGCTTTTTTGTTTAGCGCAGGGCCAGTGGGACCAAATGGGGTGGCAACCGTTCTTTTCCTGACATCGCCAGTGTGCGCGGTGATTTTTTTCGGCTCTTACATTAATGCGTGCCTCTCTGGGCCGAAAAAATCCAAAACGCTTTTTTGTTTAGCGCAGGGCCAGTGGGACCAAATGGGGTGGCAACCGTTCTTTTCCTGACATCGCCAGTGTGCGCGGTGATTTTTTTCGGCTCTTACATTAATGCGTGCCTCTCTGGGCCGAAAAAATCCAAAACGCTTTTTTGTTTAGCGCAGGGCCAGTGGGACCAAATGGGGTGGCAACCGTTCTTTTCCTGACATCGCCAGTGTGCGCGGTGATTTTTTTCGGCTCTTACATTAATGCGTGCCTCTCTGGGCCGAAAAAATCCAAAACGCTTTTTTGTTTAGCGCAGGGCCAGTGGGACCAAATGGGGTGGCAACCGTTCTTTTCCTGACATCGCCAGTGTGCGCGGTGATTTTTTTCGGCTCTTACATTAATGCGTGCCTCTCTGGGCCCGAAAAAATCCAAAACGCTTTTTTGTTTAGCGCAGGGCCAGTGGGACCAAATGGGGTGGCAACCGTTCTTTTCCTGACATCGCCAGTGTGCGCGGTGATTTTTTTCGGCTCTTACATTAATGCGTGCCTCTCTGGGCCGAAAAAAATCCAAAACGCTTTTTTGTTTAGCGCAGGGCCAGTGGGACCAAATGGGGTGGCAACCGTTCTTTTCCTGACATCGCCAGTGTGCGCGGTGATTTTTTTCGGCTCTTACATTAATGCGTGCCTCTCTGGGCCCGAAAAAATCCAAAACGCTTTTTTGTTTAGCGCAGGGCCAGTGGGACCAAATGGGGTGGCAACCGTTCTTTTCCTGACATCGCCAGTGTGCGCGGTGATTTTTTTCGGCTCTTACATTAATGCGTGCCTCTCTGGGCCCGAAAAAAATCCAAAACGCTTTTTTGTTTAGCGCAGGGCCAGTGGGACCAAATGGGGTGGCAACCGTTCTTTTCCTGACATCGCCAGTGTGCGCGGTGATTTTTTTCGGCTCTTACATTAATGCGTGCCTCTCTGGGCCCGAAAAAATCCAAAACGCTTTTTTGTTTAGCGCAGGGCCAGTGGGACCAAATGGGGTGGCAACCGTTCTTTTCCTGACATCGCCAGTGTGCGCGGTGATTTTTTTCGGCTCTTACATTAATGCGTGCCTCTCTGGGCCCGAAAAAATCCAAAACGCTTTTTTGTTTAGCGCAGGGCCAGTGGGACCAAATGGGGTGGCAACCGTTCTTTTCCTGACATCGCCAGTGTGCGCGGTGATTTTTTTCGGCTCTTACATTAATGCGTGCCTCTCTGGGCCCGAAAAAATCCAAAACGCTTTTTTGTTTAGCGCAGGGCCAGTGGGACCAAATGGGGTGGCAACCGTTCTTTTCCTGACATCGCCAGTGTGCGCGGTGATTTTTTTCGGCTCTTACATTAATGCGTGCCTCTCTGGGCCGAAAAAATCCAAAACGCTTTTTTGTTTAGCGCAGGGCCAGTGGGACCAAATGGGGTGGCAACCGTTCTTTTCCTGACATCGCCAGTGTGCGCGGTGATTTTTTTCGGCTCTTACATTAATGCGTGCCTCTCTGGGCCCGAAAAAATCCAAAACGCTTTTTTGTTTAGCGCAGGGCCAGTGGGACCAAATGGGGTGGCAACCGTTCTTTTCCTGACATCGCCAGTGTGCGCGGTGATTTTTTTCGGCTCTTACATTAATGCGTGCCTCTCTGGGCCCGAAAAAATCCAAAACGCTTTTTTGTTTAGCGCAGGGCCAGTGGGACCAAATGGGGTGGCAACCGTTCTTTTCCTGACATCGCCAGTGTGCGCGGTGATTTTTTTCGGCTCTTACATTAATGCGTGCCTCTCTGGGCCCGAAAAAATCCAAAACGCTTTTTTGTTTAGCGCAGGGCCAGTGGGACCAAATGGGGTGGCAACCGTTCTTTTCCTGACATCGCCAGTGTGCGCGGTGATTTTTTTCGGCTCTTACATTAATGCGTGCCTCTCTGGGCCCGAAAAAATCCAAAACGCTTTTTTGTTTAGCGCAGGGCCAGTGGGACCAAATGGGGTGGCAACCGTTCTTTTCCTGACATCGCCAGTGTGCGCGGTGATTTTTTTCGGCTCTTACATTAATGCGTGCCTCTCTGGGCCGAAAAAAATCCAAAACGCTTTTTTGTTTAGCGCAGGGCCAGTGGGACCAAATGGGGTGGCAACCGTTCTTTTCCTGACATCGCCAGTGTGCGCGGTGATTTTTTTCGGCTCTTACATTAATGCGTGCCTCTCTGGGCCCGAAAAAATCCAAAACGCTTTTTTGTTTAGCGCAGGGCCAGTGGGACCAAATGGGGTGGCAACCGTTCTTTTCCTGACATCGCCAGTGTGCGCGGTGATTTTTTTCGGCTCTTACATTAATGCGTGCCTCTCTGGGCCCGAAAAAATCCAAAACGCTTTTTTGTTTAGCGCAGGGCCAGTGGGACCAAATGGGGTGGCAACCGTTCTTTTCCTGACATCGCCAGTGTGCGCGGTGATTTTTTTCGGCTCTTACATTAATGCGTGCCTCTCTGGGCCCGAAAAAATCCAAAACGCTTTTTTGTTTAGCGCAGGGCCAGTGGGACCAAATGGGGTGGCAACCGTTCTTTTCCTGACATCGCCAGTGTGCGCGGTGATTTTTTTCGGCTCTTACATTAATGCGTGCCTCTCTGGGCCGAAAAAAATCCAAAACGCTTTTTTGTTTAGCGCAGGGCCAGTGGGACCAAATGGGGTGGCAACCGTTCTTTTCCTGACATCGCCAGTGTGCGCGGTGATTTTTTTCGGCTCTTACATTAATGCGTGCCTCTCTGGGCCCGAAAAAATCCAAAACGCTTTTTTGTTTAGCGCAGGGCCAGTGGGACCAAATGGGGTGGCAACCGTTCTTTTCCTGACATCGCCAGTGTGCGCGGTGATTTTTTTCGGCTCTTACATTAATGCGTGCCTCTCTGGGCCCGAAAAAATCCAAAACGCTTTTTTGTTTAGCGCAGGGCCAGTGGGACCAAATGGGGTGGCAACCGTTCTTTTCCTGACATCGCCAGTGTGCGCGGTGATTTTTTTCGGCTCTTACATTAATGCGTGCCTCTCTGGGCCCGAAAAAAATCCAAAACGCTTTTTTGTTTAGCGCAGGGCCAGTGGGACCAAATGGGGTGGCAACCGTTCTTTTCCTGACATCGCCAGTGTGCGCGGTGATTTTTTTCGGCTCTTACATTAATGCGTGCCTCTCTGGGCCCGAAAAAATCCAAAACGCTTTTTTGTTTAGCGCAGGGCCAGTGGGACCAAATGGGGTGGCAACCGTTCTTTTCCTGACATCGCCAGTGTGCGCGGTGATTTTTTTCGGCTCTTACATTAATGCGTGCCTCTCTGGGCCGAAAAAATCCAAAACGCTTTTTTGTTTAGCGCAGGGCCAGTGGGACCAAATGGGGTGGCAACCGTTCTTTTCCTGACATCGCCAGTGTGCGCGGTGATTTTTTTCGGCTCTTACATTAATGCGTGCCTCTCTGGGCCGAAAAAATCCAAAACGCTTTTTTGTTTAGCGCAGGGCCAGTGGGACCAAATGGGGTGGCAACCGTTCTTTTCCTGACATCGCCAGTGTGCGCGGTGATTTTTTTCGGCTCTTACATTAATGCGTGCCTCTCTGGGCCCGAAAAAATCCAAAACGCTTTTTTGTTTAGCGCAGGGCCAGTGGGACCAAATGGGGTGGCAACCGTTCTTTTCCTGACATCGCCAGTGTGCGCGGTGATTTTTTTCGGCTCTTACATTAATGCGTGCCTCTCTGGGCCCGAAAAAATCCAAAACGCTTTTTTGTTTAGCGCAGGGCCAGTGGGACCAAATGGGGTGGCAACCGTTCTTTTCCTGACATCGCCAGTGTGCGCGGTGATTTTTTTCGGCTCTTACATTAATGCGTGCCTCTCTGGGCCCGAAAAAAATCCAAAACGCTTTTTTGTTTAGCGCAGGGCCAGTGGGACCAAATGGGGTGGCAACCGTTCTTTTCCTGACATCGCCAGTGTGCGCGGTGATTTTTTTCGGCTCTTACATTAATGCGTGCCTCTCTGGGCCCGAAAAAAATCCAAAACGCTTTTTTGTTTAGCGCAGGGCCAGTGGGACCAAATGGGGTGGCAACCGTTCTTTTCCTGACATCGCCAGTGTG
This sequence comes from Hippocampus mohnikei, assembly GCA_026261675.1. Lineage (NCBI taxonomy): Eukaryota > Metazoa > Chordata > Actinopteri > Syngnathiformes > Syngnathidae > Hippocampus > Hippocampus mohnikei. The sequence goes on from JAKGUB010000540.1 coordinate 106,382, forward strand.
CGCGGTGATTTTTTTCGGCTCTTACATTAATGCGTGCCTCTCTGGGCCGAAAAAAATCCAAAACGCTTTTTTGTTTAGCGCAGGGCCAGTGGGACCAAATGGGGTGGCAACCGTTCTTTTCCTGACATCGCCAGTGTGCGCGGTGATTTTTTCGGCTCTTACATTAATGCGTGCCTCTCTGGGCCCGAAAAAATCCAAAACGCTTTTTTGTTTAGCGCAGGGCCAGTGGGACCAAATGGGGTGGCAACCGTTCTTTTCCTGACATCGCCAGTGTGCGCGGTGATTTTTTTCGGCTCTTACATTAATGCGTGCCTCTCTGGGCCCGAAAAAATCCAAAACGCTTTTTTGTTTAGCGCAGGGCCAGTGGGACCAAATGGGGTGGCAACCGTTCTTTTCCTGACATCGCCAGTGTGCGCGGTGATTTTTTTCGGCTCTTACATTAATGCGTGCCTCTCTGGGCCGAAAAAATCCAAAACGCTTTTTGTTTAGCGCAGGGCCAGTGGGACCAAATGGGGTGGCAACCGTTCTTTTCCTGACATCGCCAGTGTGCGCGGTGATTTTTTTCGGCTCTTACATTAATGCGTGCCTCTCTGGGCCCAAAAAATCCAAAACGCTTTTTTGTTTAGCGCAGGGCCAGTGGGACCAAATGGGGTGGCAACCGTTCTTTTCCTGACATCGCCAGTGTGCGCGGTGATTTTTTTCGGCTCTTACATTAATGCGTGCCTCTCTGGGCCGAAAAAAATCCAAAACGCTTTTTGTTTAGCGCAGGGCCAGTGGGACCAAATGGGGTGGCAACCGTTCTTTTCCTGACATCGCCAGTGTGCGCGGTGATTTTTTTCGGCTCTTACATTAATGCGTGCCTCTCTGGGCCCGAAAAAATCCAAAACGCTTTTTTGTTTAGCGCAGGGCCAGTGGGACCAAATGGGGTGGCAACCGTTCTTTTCCTGACATCGCCAGTGTGCGCGGTGATTTTTTTCGGCTCTTACATTAATGCGTGCCTCTCTGGGCCGAAAAAATCCAAAACGCTTTTTTGTTTAGCGCAGGGCCAGTGGGACCAAATGGGGTGGCAACCGTTCTTTTCCTGACATCGCCAGTGTGCGCGGTGATTTTTTTCGGCTCTTACATTAATGCGTGCCTCTCTGGGCCCGAAAAAATCCAAAACGCTTTTTTGTTTAGCGCAGGGCCAGTGGGACCAAATGGGGTGGCAACCGTTCTTTTCCTGACATCGCCAGTGTGCGCGGTGATTTTTTTCGGCTCTTACATTAATGCGTGCCTCTCTGGGCCGAAAAAAATCCAAAACGCTTTTTGTTTAGCGCAGGGCCAGTGGGACCAAATGGGGTGGCAACCGTTCTTTTCCTGACATCGCCAGTGTGCGCGGTGATTTTTTTCGGCTCTTACATTAATGCGTGCCTCTCTGGGCCCGAAAAAAATCCAAAACGCTTTTTTGTTTAGCGCAGGGCCAGTGGGACCAAATGGGGTGGCAACCGTTCTTTTCCTGACATCGCCAGTGTGCGCGGTGATTTTTTTCGGCTCTTACATTAATGCGTGCCTCTCTGGGCCCGAAAAAATCCAAAACGCTTTTTTGTTTAGCGCAGGGCCAGTGGGACCAAATGGGGTGGCAACCGTTCTTTTCCTGACATCGCCAGTGTGCGCGGTGATTTTTTTCGGCTCTTACATTAATGCGTGCCTCTCTGGGCCCGAAAAAATCCAAAACGCTTTTTTGTTTAGCGCAGGGCCAGTGGGACCAAATGGGGTGGCAACCGTTCTTTTCCTGACATCGCCAGTGTGCGCGGTGATTTTTTTCGGCTCTTACATTAATGCGTGCCTCTCTGGGCCCGAAAAAAATCCAAAACGCTTTTTTGTTTAGCGCAGGGCCAGTGGGACCAAATGGGGTGGCAACCGTTCTTTTCCTGACATCGCCAGTGTGCGCGGTGATTTTTTTCGGCTCTTACATTAATGCGTGCCTCTCTGGGCCCGAAAAAATCCAAAACGCTTTTTTGTTTAGCGCAGGGCCAGTGGGACCAAATGGGGTGGCAACCGTTCTTTTCCTGACATCGCCAGTGTGCGCGGTGATTTTTTTCGGCTCTTACATTAATGCGTGCCTCTCTGGGCCGAAAAAATCCAAAACGCTTTTTTGTTTAGCGCAGGGCCAGTGGGACCAAATGGGGTGGCAACCGTTCTTTTCCTGACATCGCCAGTGTGCGCGGTGATTTTTTTCGGCTCTTACATTAATGCGTGCCTCTCTGGGCCCGAAAAAATCCAAAACGCTTTTTTGTTTAGCGCAGGGCCAGTGGGACCAAATGGGGTGGCAACCGTTCTTTTCCTGACATCGCCAGTGTGCGCGGTGATTTTTTTCGGCTCTTACATTAATGCGTGCCTCTCTGGGCCCGAAAAAATCCAAAACGCTTTTTTGTTTAGCGCAGGGCCAGTGGGACCAAATGGGGTGGCAACCGTTCTTTTCCTGACATCGCCAGTGTGCGCGGTGATTTTTTTCGGCTCTTACATTAATGCGTGCCTCTCTGGGCCCGAAAAAATCCAAAACGCTTTTTTGTTTAGCGCAGGGCCAGTGGGACCAAATGGGGTGGCAACCGTTCTTTTCCTGACATCGCCAGTGTGCGCGGTGATTTTTTTCGGCTCTTACATTAATGCGTGCCTCTCTGGGCCGAAAAAATCCAAAACGCTTTTTTGTTTAGCGCAGGGCCAGTGGGACCAAATGGGGTGGCAACCGTTCTTTTCCTGACATCGCCAGTGTGCGCGGTGATTTTTTTCGGCTCTTACATTAATGCGTGCCTCTCTGGGCCCGAAAAAATCCAAAACGCTTTTTTGTTTAGCGCAGGGCCAGTGGGACCAAATGGGGTGGCAACCGTTCTTTTCCTGACATCGCCAGTGTGCGCGGTGATTTTTTTCGGCTCTTACATTAATGCGTGCCTCTCTGGGCCCGAAAAAAATCCAAAACGCTTTTTTGTTTAGCGCAGGGCCAGTGGGACCAAATGGGGTGGCAACCGTTCTTTTCCTGACATCGCCAGTGTGCGCGGTGATTTTTTTCGGCTCTTACATTAATGCGTGCCTCTCTGGGCCCGAAAAAATCCAAAACGCTTTTTTGTTTAGCGCAGGGCCAGTGGGACCAAATGGGGTGGCAACCGTTCTTTTCCTGACATCGCCAGTGTGCGCGGTGATTTTTTTCGGCTCTTACATTAATGCGTGCCTCTCTGGGCCCGAAAAAATCCAAAACGCTTTTTTGTTTAGCGCAGGGCCAGTGGGACCAAATGGGGTGGCAACCGTTCTTTTCCTGACATCGCCAGTGTGCGCGGTGATTTTTTTCGGCTCTTACATTAATGCGTGCCTCTCTGGGCCCGAAAAAATCCAAAACGCTTTTTTGTTTAGCGCAGGGCCAGTGGGACCAAATGGGGTGGCAACCGTTCTTTTCCTGACATCGCCAGTGTGCGCGGTGATTTTTTTCGGCTCTTACATTAATGCGTGCCTCTCTGGGCCCGAAAAAATCCAAAACGCTTTTTTGTTTAGCGCAGGGCCAGTGGGACCAAATGGGGTGGCAACCGTTCTTTTCCTGACATCGCCAGTGTGCGCGGTGATTTTTTTCGGCTCTTACATTAATGCGTGCCTCTCTGGGCCCGAAAAAATCCAAAACGCTTTTTTGTTTAGCGCAGGGCCAGTGGGACCAAATGGGGTGGCAACCGTTCTTTTCCTGACATCGCCAGTGTGCGCGGTGATTTTTTTCGGCTCTTACATTAATGCGTGCCTCTCTGGGCCGAAAAAAATCCAAAACGCTTTTTGTTTAGCGCAGGGCCAGTGGGACCAAATGGGGTGGCAACCGTTCTTTTCCTGACATCGCCAGTGTGCGCGGTGATTTTTTTCGGCTCTTACATTAATGCGTGCCTCTCTGGGCCCGAAAAAAATCCAAAACGCTTTTTTGTTTAGCGCAGGGCCAGTGGGACCAAATGGGGTGGCAACCGTTCTTTTCCTGACATCGCCAGTGTGCGCGGTGATTTTTTTCGGCTCTTACATTAATGCGTGCCTCTCTGGGCCGAAAAAAATCCAAAACGCTTTTTTGTTTAGCGCAGGGCCAGTGGGACCAAATGGGGTGGCAACCGTTCTTTTCCTGACATCGCCAGTGTGCGCGGTGATTTTTTTCGGCTCTTACATTAATGCGTGCCTCTCTGGGGCCGAAAAAATCCAAAACGCTTTTTTGTTTAGCGCAGGGCCAGTGGGACCAAATGGGGTGGCAACCGTTCTTTTCCTGACATCGCCAGTGTGCGCGGTGATTTTTTTCGGCTCTTACATTAATGCGTGCCTCTCTGGGCCGAAAAAATCCAAAACGCTTTTTTGTTTAGCGCAGGGCCAGTGGGACCAAATGGGGTGGCAACCGTTCTTTTCCTGACATCGCCAGTGTGCGCGGTGATTTTTTTCGGCTCTTACATTAATGCGTGCCTCTCTGGGCCCGAAAAAATCCAAAAGGCTTTTTTGTTTAGCGCAGGGCCAGTGGGACCAAATGGGGTGGCAACCGTTCTTTTCCTGACATCGCCAGTGTGCGCGGTGATTTTTTTCGGCTCTTACATTAATGCGTGCCTCTCTGGGCCCGAAAAAATCCAAAACGCTTTTTTGTTTAGCGCAGGGCCAGTGGGACCAAATGGGGTGGCAACCGTTCTTTTCCTGACATCGCCAGTGTGCGCGGTGATTTTTTTCGGCTCTTACATTAATGCGTGCCTCTCTGGGCCCGAAAAAATCCAAAACGCTTTTTTGTTTAGCGCAGGGCCAGTGGGACCAAATGGGGTGGCAACCGTTCTTTTCCTGACATCGCCAGTGTGCGCGGTGATTTTTTTCGCTCTTACATTAATGCGTGCCTCTCTGGGCCCGAAAAAAATCCAAAACGCTTTTTTGTTTAGCGCAGGGCCAGTGGGACCAAATGGGGTGGCAACCGTTCTTTTCCTGACATCGCCAGTGTGCGCGGTGATTTTTTTCGGCTCTTACATTAATGCGTGCCTCTCTGGGCCCGAAAAAATCCAAAACGCTTTTTTGTTTAGCGCAGGGCCAGTGGGACCAAATGGGGTGGCAACCGTTCTTTTCCTGACATCGCCAGTGTGCGCGGTGATTTTTTTCGGCTCTTACATTAATGCGTGCCTCTCTGGGCCCGAAAAAATCCAAAACGCTTTTTTGTTTAGCGCAGGGCCAGTGGGACCAAATGGGGTGGCAACCGTTCTTTTCCTGACATCGCCAGTGTGCGCGGTGATTTTTTTCGGCTCTTACATTAATGCGTGCCTCTCTGGGCCGAAAAAATCCAAAACGCTTTTTTGTTTAGCGCAGGGCCAGTGGGACCAAATGGGGTGGCAACCGTTCTTTTCCTGACATCGCCAGTGTGCGCGGTGATTTTTTTCGGCTCTTACATTAATGCGTGCCTCTCTGGGCCCGAAAAAAATCCAAAACGCTTTTTTTTGTTTAGCGCAGGGCCAGTGGGACCAAATGGGGTGGCAACCGTTCTTTTCCTGACATCGCCAGTGTGCGCGGTGATTTTTTTCGGCTCTTACATTAATGCGTGCCTCTCTGGGCCGAAAAAATCCAAAACGCTTTTTTGTTTAGCGCAGGGCCAGTGGGACCAAATGGGGTGGCAACCGTTCTTTTCCTGACATCGCCAGTGTGCGCGGTGATTTTTTTCGGCTCTTACATTAATGCGTGCCTCTCTGGGCCGAAAAAAATCCAAAACGCTTTTTTGTTTAGCGCAGGGCCAGTGGGACCAAATGGGGTGGCAACCGTTCTTTTCCTGACATCGCCAGTGTGCGCGGTGATTTTTTTCGGCTCTTACATTAATGCGTGCCTCTCTGGGCCGAAAAAATCCAAAACGTTTTTGTTTAGCGCAGGGCCAGTGGGACCAAATGGGGTGGCAACCGTTCTTTTCCTGACATCGCCAGTGTGCGCGGTGATTTTTTCGGCTCTTACATTAATGCGTGCCTCTCTGGGCCGAAAAAATCCAAAACGCTTTTTTGTTTAGCGCAGGGCCAGTGGGACCAAATGGGGTGGCAACCGTTCTTTTCCTGACATCGCCAGTGTGCGCGGTGATTTTTTCGGCTCTTACATTAATGCGTGCCTCTCTGGGCCCGAAAAAAATCCAAAACGCTTTTTTGTTTAGCGCAGGGCCAGTGGGACCAAATGGGGTGGCAACCGTTCTTTTCCTGACATCGCCAGTGTGCGCGGTGATTTTTTTCGGCTCTTACATTAATGCGTGCCTCTCTGGGCCCGAAAAAATCCAAAACGCTTTTTTGTTTAGCGCAGGGCCAGTGGGACCAAATGGGGTGGCAACCGTTCTTTTCCTGACATCGCCAGTGTGCGCGGTGATTTTTTTCGGCTCTTACATTAATGCGTGCCTCTCTGGGCCCGAAAAAATCCAAAACGCTTTTTTGTTTAGCGCAGGGCCAGTGGGACCAAATGGGGTGGCAACCGTTCTTTTCCTGACATCGCCAGTGTGCGCGGTGATTTTTTTCGGCTCTTACATTAATGCGTGCCTCTCTGGGCCGAAAAAATCCAAAACGCTTTTTTGTTTAGCGCAGGGCCAGTGGGACCAAATGGGGTGGCAACCGTTCTTTTCCTGACATCGCCAGTGTGCGCGGTGATTTTTTTCGGCTCTTACATTAATGCGTGCCTCTCTGGGCCCGAAAAAATCCAAAACGCTTTTTTGTTTAGCGCAGGGCCAGTGGGACCAAATGGGGTGGCAACCGTTCTTTTCCTGACATCGCCAGTGTGCGCGGTGATTTTTTTCGGCTCTTACATTAATGCGTGCCTCTCTGGGCCCGAAAAATCCAAAACGCTTTTTTGTTTAGCGCAGGGCCAGTGGGACCAAATGGGGTGGCAACCGTTCTTTTCCTGACATCGCCAGTGTGCGCGGTGATTTTTTTCGGCTCTTACATTAATGCGTGCCTCTCTGGGCCGAAAAAATCCAAAACGCTTTTTTGTTTAGCGCAGGGCCAGTGGGACCAAATGGGGTGGCAACCGTTCTTTTCCTGACATCGCCAGTGTGCGCGGTGATTTTTTTCGCTCTTACATTAATGCGTGCCTCTCTGGGCCCGAAAAAATCCAAAACGCTTTTTTGTTTAGCGCAGGGCCAGTGGGACCAAATGGGGTGGCAACCGTTCTTTTCCTGACATCGCCAGTGTGCGCGGTGATTTTTTTCGGCTCTTACATTAATGCGTGCCTCTCTGGGCCCGAAAAAATCCAAAACGCTTTTTTGTTTAGCGCAGGGCCAGTGGGACCAAATGGGGTGGCAACCGTTCTTTTCCTGACATCGCCAGTGTGCGCGGTGATTTTTTTCGGCTCTTACATTAATGCGTGCCTCTCTGGGCCGAAAAAAATCCAAAACGCTTTTTTGTTTAGCGCAGGGCCAGTGGGACCAAATGGGGTGGCAACCGTTCTTTTCCTGACATCGCCAGTGTGCGCGGTGATTTTTTTCGGCTCTTACATTAATGCGTGCCTCTCTGGGCCGAAAAAATCCAAAACGCTTTTTTGTTTAGCGCAGGGCCAGTGGGACCAAATGGGGTGGCAACCGTTCTTTTCCTGACATCGCCAGTGTGCGCGGTGATTTTTTTCGGCTCTTACATTAATGCGTGCCTCTCTGGGCCGAAAAAAATCCAAAACGCTTTTTTGTTTAGCGCAGGGCCAGTGGGACCAAATGGGGTGGCAACCGTTCTTTTCCTGACATCGCCAGTGTGCGCGGTGATTTTTTCGGCTCTTACATTAATGCGTGCCTCTCTGGGCCCGAAAAAAATCCAAAACGCTTTTTTGTTTAGCGCAGGGCCAGTGGGACCAAATGGGGTGGCAACCGTTCTTTTCCTGACATCGCCAGTGTGCGCGGTGATTTTTTTCGGCTCTTACATTAATGCGTGCCTCTCTGGGCCCGAAAAAAATCCAAAACGCTTTTTTGTTTAGCGCAGGGCCAGTGGGACCAAATGGGGTGGCAACCGTTCTTTTCCTGACATCGCCAGTGTGCGCGGTGATTTTTTTCGGCTCTTACATTAATGCGTGCCTCTCTGGGCCGAAAAAATCCAAAACGCTTTTTTGTTTAGCGCAGGGCCAGTGGGACCAAATGGGGTGGCAACCGTTCTTTTCCTGACATCGCCAGTGTGCGCGGTGATTTTTTTCGGCTCTTACATTAATGCGTGCCTCTCTGGGCCGAAAAAATCCAAAACGCTTTTTTGTTTAGCGCAGGGCCAGTGGGACCAAATGGGGTGGCAACCGTTCTTTTCCTGACATCGCCAGTGTGCGCGGTGATTTTTTTCGGCTCTTACATTAATGCGTGCCTCTCTGGGCCCGAAAAAAATCCAAAAGGCTTTTTGTTTAGCGCAGGGCCAGTGGGACCAAATGGGGTGGCAACCGTTCTTTTCCTGACATCGCCAGTGTGCGCGGTGATTTTTTCGGCTCTTACATTAATGCGTGCCTCTCTGGGCCGAAAAAATCCAAAACGCTTTTTTGTTTAGCGCAGGGCCAGTGGGACCAAATGGGGTGGCAACCGTTCTTTTCCTGACATCGCCAGTGTGCGCGGTGATTTTTTTCGGCTCTTACATTAATGCGTGCCTCTCTGGGCCGAAAAAAATCCAAAACGCTTTTTGTTTAGCGCAGGGCCAGTGGGACCAAATGGGGTGGCAACCGTTCTTTTCCTGACATCGCCAGTGTGCGCGGTGATTTTTTTCGGCTCTTACATTAATGCGTGCCTCTCTGGGCCGAAAAAATCCAAAACGCTTTTTTGTTTAGCGCAGGGCCAGTGGGACCAAATGGGGTGGCAACCGTTCTTTTCCTGACATCGCCAGTGTGCGCGGTGATTTTTTCGGCTCTTACATTAATGCGTGCCTCTCTGGGCCGAAAAAATCCAAAACGCTTTTTTGTTTAGCGCAGGGCCAGTGGGACCAAATGGGGTGGCAACCGTTCTTTTCCTGACATCGCCAGTGTGCGCGGTGATTTTTTTCGGCTCTTACATTAATGCGTGCCTCTCTGGGCCGAAAAAATCCAAAACGCTTTTTTGTTTAGCGCAGGGCCAGTGGGACCAAATGGGGTGGCAACCGTTCTTTTCCTGACATCGCCAGTGTGCGCGGTGATTTTTTTCGGCTCTTACATTAATGCGTGCCTCTCTGGGCCCGAAAAAATCCAAAACGCTTTTTGTTTAGCGCAGGGCCAGTGGGACCAAATGGGGTGGCAACCGTTCTTTTCCTGACATCGCCAGTGTGCGCGGTGATTTTTTTCGGCTCTTACATTAATGCGTGCCTCTCTGGGCCCGAAAAAAAATCCAAAACAATTTTTTTGTTTAGCGCAGGGCCAGTGGGACCAAATGGGGTGGCAACCGTTCTTTTCCTGACATCGCCAGTGTGCGCGGTGATTTTTTTCGGCTCTTACATTAATGCGTGCCTCTCTGGGCCCGAAAAAAAATCCAAAACGCTTTTTTGTTTAGCGCAGGGCCAGTGGGACCAAATGGGGTGGCAACCGTTCTTTTCCTGACATCGCCAGTGTGCGCGGTGATTTTTTTCGGCTCTTACATTAATGCGTGCCTCTCTGGGCCGAAAAAATCCAAAAGGCTTTTT
>JAKGUB010000541.1:0-60000 GCA_026261675.1 Hippocampus mohnikei
AGGAAGGCGACTACATTTTAGAAACGAGTGATTTTAAACGAAACGCGCATAACGTTCAAGCCTCTGAGCACACTCACTGCGTAGAACGACTCTTTCTCCCGAAATACCTCTTTACTAGTGATGTGCTCCGCGGGTAAAATCCCTGAAGCGTGTGTCGAGTAATCATGACGAGTGATTCATGAATGGGGAGACGAAGCGCGTGTTGATGACATAAGTGGTGACGTTTGAAGCCCAGGCGAAGGGGTGTACCACGTGACCGATTCGGGAAATGATGCGATCGGTTCGACTGTGGTTCAAATAAAAGCGGCAAAGAAACACTATGGATTCCCTTTACCAACTTGCTATCACATAACTATGAACCCCTGCTTCATCAGTACCATATGAAAGAGTTTGTTCAAAATCAGGTGAAATTCTCTGCAAAAAAGAAACCACCGGAGTCCAAAACTTTAGATAAAATATTGTTTTTAAATAAAAACGAAAAAGCACTTTATTTTACCTCATTTCACATTTTCACTTGTTGCACAGGCACAAACATAGACAAAGTAAAACCGAACAATTCATGTAAAAACACTCCTCAAATACATATTATGTGTACAGAGCATGGTTTACACCCCACCATTTTATTGCATGCACCAAGCATGTTATACATTTTCCTGTCCACACGATGGCGTAGTCGAGGAAATGATTCATCTTGAAGCCCCGAATCGTGTGTGTGAAGTATTTCTGCAGGGCTTCACTGCTTTATGGGGCTTCATTTTGCCATCACTACTCTTTATTCTACAGAAAACTAAGGCCATAATAATAAAACTATGATTTTTTAAAAATTGCTACTGTCAAAAGTATTAGGGATCCCATACGACGTTATGTGTTTTTCCCAGTGATTTTTAAAGCCACAAAGAAACGAGGACATTAATATAGAGGTACAGGAAAATAATGTGACGTAAAATTCTGCATTAGTACAGATGCATTTAAATCAAATATTTTAAACTGATCAACAAGACACAATGCGCAGTCAATTTTTAACCGAATGCACATATTTTGCGATTTCGCACTTCTTTGACATAGCCCAAAGCCCTTTAAAATGACCAGTATTTACCCATTCACAAACATACATATATTCATCAGAAATTAAATTATTAATGTCAACGTCGTTTTGACATTATCATCTAATTAATAAACAACTATGCGTGCTAAAACATTTACCACAATATTACCGTCGTAGTTGTTGTCGTGCATTAAAATAACACAACTCCATTTGACTTTTAATTGGTTTTGCTTTTAAATTATCTTACAATTACAGGGCCTTTTAAACTTTTTAAGGTCCACATGCGACTTACTTCGAATCGGGCATCATCCTTCTGACGTAATATCCGGCGCAAAGTTACTTGCCTAAACCTACCTTTCCCTGAATCGGCCTCCTCCGGTCTGCAGCTGGACCCTTCTCGACAAGAGAGCTCCATTTGGACGTGCAAGGCAAGAGTCGATGACTGCCTTCTGCTGGTCATAGTTTGTCATTGCAACCTGATGAAAGAATACCATCTTGATGTATTTCTTACCTGAAAAACTCGATCACTGCCGCCTGTTGGTCACAGTTTGTCATTGCAACCCTATTCAAGATAATCATATTAGTTCTTATTTCCCTCAAAAATCAGCAGTTAAACATGAAGGCAGGCCTTTGAAGATAATTTTGTGACATTTTAGGATTTTTTTAATTTCAGAAAAAAACCATCATGAAAATTAATTAACAAGCGTGGTTCTTCCCGCTGTTTCAACCTTGTGTATGGCTCTTCTTCGCTCTCAATTGTTGTTGTTTGTAGTTTTGTAGTGGATAGCTCTACTTTGAAAATGGGCAAAAGGAGAGATGGAATCCTTTTAAGGCAGCTTTTTATTTTTCCCCACGTCTGCACCTCCGAACGAACCAACGAACGAGAACACACCTCCTCTGTAACACAAAAACACTTCCTGATTTCCTTAACCAATCAGATAATATCAACATAAACTTGTTTAAGCAATTATGAAACGGAATATAACCTATAGGTAACTAACACAAAAGAATATAATGCTCAAATATAAAATGAAAATAATTAATAATTTAACATAAGCTTACATAAACATCATTCAGTAATATTTTGGACTAAATGATTTTATGCGGGCCGGCAGAATGGACAGTGGTACATGCTGCAACATGGGTTGCATTTTTGCAGCTCAGGGACAGATGTCCTCGTTGTATTGAGACATGCATCTGGAAAATAAAGAGAATGAATTGTGAAATCTACTATGTAAATATAATTCTACAGAAAACTAAGGCCATAATAATAAAACTATGATTTTTTAAAAATTGCTACTGTCAAAAGTATTAGGGATCCCATACGACGCTATGTGTTTTTCCCAGTGATTTTTAAAGCCACAAAGAAACGAGGACATTAATATAGAGGTACAGGGAAAATAATGTGACGTAAAATTCTGCATTAGCACAGATGCATTTAAATCTAATATTTTAAACTGATCAACAAGACACAATGCGCAGTCAATTTTTAACCGAATGCACATATTTTGCGATTTCGCACTTCTTTGACGTAGCCCAAAGCCCTTTAAAATGACCAGTATTTACCCATTCACAAACATACATATATTCATCAGAAATTAAATTATTAATGTCAACGTCGTTTTGACATTATCATCTAATTAATAAACAACTATGCGTATAAAACATTTACCACAATATTACCGTCGTAGTTGTTGTCGTGCATTAAAATAACACAACTCCGTTTGACTTTTAATTGGTTTTGCTTTTAAATTATCTTACAATTACAGGGCCTTTTAAACTTTTTAAGGTCCACATGCGACTTACTTCGAATCGGGCATCATCCTTCTGACGTAATATCCGGCGCAGTTACTTGCCTAAACCTACCTTTCCTGAATCGCCTCCTCCGGTCTGCAGCTGGACCCTTCTCGACAAGAGAGCTCCATTTGGACGTGCAAGGCAAGAGTCGATGACTGCCTTCTGCTGGTCATAGTTTGTCATTGCAACCTGATGAAAGAATACCATCTTGATGTATTTCTTACCTGAAAAACTCGATCACTGCCGCCTGTTGGTCACAGTTTGTCATTGCAACCCTATTCAAGATAATCATATTAGTTCTTATTTCCCTCAAAAATCAGCAGTTAAACATGAAGGCAGGCCTTTGAAGATAATTTTGTGACATTTTAGGATTTTTTTAATTTCAGAAAAAACCATCATGAAAATTAATTAACAAGCGTGGTTCTTCCCGCTGTTTCAACCTTGTGTATGGCTCTTCTTCGCTCTCAATTGTTGTTGTTTGTAGTTTTGTAGTGGATAGCTCTACTTTGAAAATGGGCAAAAGGAGAGACATTTCTTCTCGAATTACAGTTAAACGCACGCTAGCCTCGACGCAGGACACCCAACGTTGCTTTATTGGACTATATCATAATTGTCTCAAGCTTCGGGGCCTGGTTTAGCTTACTTAGCTTTAAATCCCAGCGCTGTCCTCAATTAGAACTCCAGAAAAGACCCGGCCTAATAGGGCCGAAAGCACACGAGCGCCGACAATATAACTACAACAATTAATACCAAGTACTAAATCCCACGAACTGTGAGACATTATTGTAACTGGCGCCAATATTGAGTCATTGGTTGCCATGACAACGAATATATTATAAATACATATTTTTTGATGCTGTTGATTTGTAAAGGTGCTTTGTTTCTATGTGAACCCTTCATATTGTTTTATTTTCATGTTATTTAGGATGTTTTGTCGGTAATCCCTTCCGGTCACGTGTCATGGATAGGAGGAATTAAAAAGATCGAGAAGTCAACTTACGAGAGAGAAAGAGAAAGAAAGAGAGAAACGATATCGCCTGGTCAACGTTCTTTAAGTTTAGCTATTTTCGGTTTACAAGGTGAACACGGTATGTGTCTGTTTTTGATGATTTATTAATGCCTTGTCAAAGAGAATGTTGTAATGTTTATTGTTGTTTGAAATGTGTTGCAGTTTTCACGGTGTTCCATGATTAAACGTTTTTTGGACATCAGTACGGCGCCATCCTTGACCGGGTAGTTACAATTATTAACATTCATGTACACTCAGCAGACGAATGTCGAACGAGACTCCGACGACGTTACACGGTCGCCGAAATCCCGGCGGTACGGGAAGCTAACAGCTACGTTAGCCAGGAGCAGTGCTCGAGGTCTAAGGAAGGCGACTACATTTTAGAAACGAGTGATTTTAAACGAAACGCGCATAACGTTCAAGCCTCTGAGCACACTCACTGCGTAGAACGACTCTTTCTCCCGAAATACCTCTTTACTAGTGATGTGCTCCGCGGGTAAAATCCCTGAAGCGTGTGTCGAGTAATCATGACGAGTGATTCATGAATGGGGAGACGGCGCGTGTTGATGACATAAGTGGTGACGTTTGAAGCCCAGGCGAAGGGGTGTACCACGTGACCGATTCGGGAAATGATGCGATCGGTTCGACTGTGGTTCAAATAAAAGCGCAAAGAAACACTATGGATTCCCTTTACCAACTTGCTATCACATAACTATGAACCCCTGCTTCATCAGTACCATATGAAAGAGTTTGTTCAAAATCAGGTGAAATTCTCTGCAAAAAGAAACCACCGGAGTCCAAAACTTTAGATAAAATATTGTTTTTAAATAAAAACGAAAAAGCACTTTATTTTACCTCATTTCACATTTTCACTTGTTGCACAGGCACAAACATAGACAAAGTAAAACCGAACAATTCATGTAAAACACTCCTCAAATACATATTATGTGTACAGAGCATGGTTTACACCCCACCATTTTATTGCATGCACCAAGCATGTTATACATTTTCCTGTCCACACGATGGCGTAGTCGAGAAATGATTCATCTTGAAGCCCCGAATCGTGTGTGTGAAGTATTTCTGCAGGGCTTCACTGCTTTATGGGGCTTCATTTTGCCATCACTACTCTTTATTCTACAGAAAACTAAGGCCATAATAATAAAACTATGATTTTTAAAAATTGCTACTGTCAAAAGTATTAGGGATCCCATACGACGTTATGTGTTTTTCCCAGTGATTTTTAAAGCCACAAAGAAACGAGGACATTAATATAGAGGTACAGGGAAAATAATGTGACGTAAAATTCTGCATTAGTACAGATGCATTTAAATCAAATATTTTAAACTGATCAACAAGACACAATGCGCAGTCAATTTTTAACCGAATGCACATATTTTGCGCATTTCGCACTTCTTTGACATAGCCCAAAGCCCTTTAAAAATGACCAGTATTTACCCATTCACAAACATACATATATTCATCAGAAATTAAATTATTAATGTCAACGTCGTTTTGACATTATCATCTAATTAATAAACAACTATGCGTGCTAAAACATTTACCACAATATTACCGTCGTAGTTGTTGTCGTGGCATTAAAATAACACAACTCCATTTGACTTTTAATTGGTTTTGCTTTTAAATTATCTTACAATTACAGGGCCTTTTAAACTTTTAAGGTCCACATGCGACTTACTTGAATCGGGCATCATCCTTCTGACGTAATATCCGGCGCAAAGTTACTTGCCTAAACCTAC
Organism: Hippocampus mohnikei; assembly: GCA_026261675.1. Taxonomy (NCBI): domain Eukaryota; kingdom Metazoa; phylum Chordata; class Actinopteri; order Syngnathiformes; family Syngnathidae; genus Hippocampus; species Hippocampus mohnikei. The sequence continues at coordinate 5,609 of JAKGUB010000541.1, forward strand.
CTTTCCTGAATCGCCTCCTCCGGTCTGCAGCTGGACCCTTCTCGACAAGAGAGCTCCATTTGGACGTGCAAGGCAAGAGTCGATGACTGCCTTCTGCTGGTCATAGTTTGTCATTGCAACCTGATGAAAGAATACCATCTTGATGTATTTCTTACCTGAAAACTCGATCACTGCCGCCTGTTGGTCACAGTTTGTCATTGCAACCCTATTCAAGATAATCATATTAGTTCTTATTTCCTCAAAAATCAGCAGTTAAACATGAAGGCAGGCCTTTGAAGATAATTTTGTGACATTTTAGGATTTTTTTAATTTCAGAAAAAAACATCATGAAAATTAATTAACAAGCGTGGTTCTTCCCGCTGTTTCAACCTTGTGTATGGCTCTTCTTCGCTCTCAATTGTTGTTGTTTGTAGTTTTGTAGTGGATAGCTCTACTTTGAAAATGGGCAAAAGGAGAGATGGAATCCTTTTAAGGCAGCTTTTTATTTTTCCCCACGTCTGCACCTCCGAACGAACCAACGAACGAGAACACACCTCCTCTGTAACACAAAAACACTTCCTGATTTCCTTAACCAATCAGATAATATCAACATAAACTTGTTTAAGCAATTATGAAACGGAATATAACCTAAAGGTAACTAACACAAAAGAATATAATGCTCAAATATAAAATGAAAATAATTAATAATTTAACATAAGCTTACATAAACATCATTCAGTAATATTTTGACTAAATGATTTTATGCGGGCGGCAGAATGGACAGTGGTACATGCTGCAACATGGGTTGCATTTTTGCAGCTCAGGGACAGATGTCCTCGTTGTATTGAGACATGCATCTGGAAAATAAAGAGAATGAATTGTGAAATCTACTATGTAAATATAATTCTACAGAAAACTAAGGCCATAATAATAAAACTATGATTTTTTAAAAATTGCTACTGTCAAAAGTATTAGGGATCCCATACGACGTTATGTGTTTTTCCCAGTGATTTTTAAAGCCACAAAGAAACGAGGACATTAATATAGAGGTACAGGGAAAATAATGTGACGTAAAATTCTGCATTAGCACAGATGCATTTAAATCTAATATTTTAAACTGATCAACAAGACACAATGCGCAGTCAATTTTTAACCGAATGCACATATTTTGCGCATTTCGCACTTCTTTGACGTAGCCCAAAGCCCTTTAAAAATGACCAGTATTTACCCATTCACAAACATACATATATTCATCAGAAATTAAATTATTAATGTCAACGTCGTTTTGACATTATCATCTAATTAATAAACAACTATGCGTGCTAAAACATTTACCACAATATTACCGTCGTAGTTGTTGTCGTGCATTAAAATAACACAACTCCGTTTGACTTTTAATTGGTTTTGCTTTTAAATTATCTTACAATTACAGGGCCTTTTAAACTTTTTAAGGTCCACATGCGACTTACTTCGAATCGGGCATCATCCTTCTGACGTAATATCCGGCGCAAAGTTACTTGCCTAAACCTACCTTTCCCTGAATCGGCCTCCTCCGGTCTGCAGCTGGACCCTTCTCGACAAGAGAGCTCCATTTGGACGTGCAAGGCAAGAGTCGATGACTGCCTTCTGCTGGTCATAGTTTGTCATTGCAACCTGATGAAAGAATACCATCTTGATGTATTTCTTACCTGAAAAACTCGATCACTGCCGCCTGTTGGTCACAGTTTGTCATTGCAACCCTATTCAAGATAATCATATTAGTTCTTATTTCCTCAAAAATCAGCAGTTAAACATGAAGGCAGGCCTTTGAAGATAATTTTGTGACATTTTAGGGATTTTTTTAATTTCAGAAAAAACCATCATGAAAATTAATTAACAAGCGTGGTTCTTCCCCGCTGTTTCAACCTTGTGTATGGCTCTTCTTCGCTCTCAATTGTTGTTGTTTGTAGTTTTGTAGTGGATAGCTCTACTTTGAAAATGGGCAAAAGGAGAGACATTTCTTCTCGAATTACAGTTAAACGCACGCTAGCCTCGACGCAGGACACCCAACGTTGCTTTATTGGACTATATCATAATTGTCTCAAGCTTCGGGGCCTGGTTTAGCTTACTTAGCTTTAAATCCCAGCGCTGTCCTCAATTAGAACTCCAGAAAAGACCCGGCCTAATAGGGCCGAAAGCACACGAGCGCCGACAATATAACTACAACAATTAATACCAAGTACTAAATCCCACGAACTGTGAGACATTATTGTAACTGGCGCCAATATTGAGTCATTGGTTGCCATGACAACGAATATATTATAAATACATATTTTTTGATGCTGTTGATTTGTAAAGGTGCTTTGTTTCTATGTGAACCCTTCATATTGTTTTATTTTCATGTTATTTAGGATGTTTTGTCGGTAATCACTTCCGGTCACGTGCGCGGATAGGGAGGAATTAAAAGATCGAGAAGTCAACTTACGAGAGAAAGAGAAAGAAAGAGAGAAACGATATCGTCTGGTCAACGTTCTTTAAGTTTAGCTACTTTCGGTTTACAAGGTGAACACGGTATGTGTCTGTTTTTGATGATTTATTAATGCCTTGTCAAAGAGAATGTTGTCATGTTTATTGTTGTTTGAAATGTGTTGCAGTTTTCACGGTGTTCCATGATTAAACGTTTTTTTGGACATCAGTACGAAGCGTCATCCTTGACCGGGTAGTTACAATTATTAACATTCATGTACACTCACCAGACGAATGTCGAACGAGACTCGACGACGTTACACGGTCGCCGAAATCCCGGCGGTACGGGAAGCTAACAGCTACGTTAGCCAGGAGCAGTGCTCGAGGTCTAAGGAAGGCGACTACATTTTAGAAACGAGTGATTTTAAACGAAACGCGCATAACGTTCAAGCCTCTGAGCACACTCACTGCGTAGAACGACTCTTTCTCCCGAAATACCTCTTTACTAGTGATGTGCTCCGCGGTCGAATCCCTGAAGCGTGTGTCGAGTAATCATGACGAGTGATTCATGAATGGGGAGACGAAGCGCGTGTTGATGACATAAGTGGTGACGTTTGAAGCCCAGGCGAAGGGGTGTACCACGTGACCGATTCGGGAAATGATGCGATCGGTTCGACTGTGGTTCGAAATAAAAGCGGCAAAGAAACACTATGGATTCCCTTTACCAACTTGCTATCACATAACTATGCACCCCTGCTTCATCAGTACCATATGCGCCAAAAAAACTCGTTTTGGATTTTTTCGGCCCAGAGAGGCACGCATTAATGTAAGAGCCGAAAAAAATCACCGCGCACACTGGCGATGTCAGGAAAAGAACGGTTGCCACCCCATTTGGTCCCACTGGCCCTGCGCTAAACAAAAGCGTTTTGGATTTTTTTCGGCCCAGAGAGGCACGCATTAATGTAAGAGCCGAAAAATCACCGCGCACACTGGCGATGTCAGGAAAAGAACGGTTGCCACCCCATTTGGTCCCACTGGCCCTGCGCTAAACAAAAAGCGTTTTGGATTTTTTTGGGCCCAGAGAGGCACGCATTAATGTAAGAGCCGAAAAAAATCACCGCGCACACTGGCGATGTCAGGAAAAGAACGGTTGCCACCCCATTTGGTCCCACTGGCCCTGCGCTAAACAAAAAGCGTTTTGGATTTTTTCGGGCCCAGAGAGGCAAGCATTAATGTAAGAGCCGAAAAAATCACCGCGCACACTGGCGATGTCAGGAAAAGAACGGTTGCCACCCCATTTGGTCCCACTGGCCCTGCGCTAAACAAAAAGCGTTTTGGATTTTTTTTTCGGGCCCAGAGAGGCACGCATTAATGTAAGAGCGAAAAATCACCGCGCACACTGGCGATGTCAGGAAAAGAACGGTTGCCACCCCATTTGGTCCCACTGGCCCTGCGCTAAACAAAAGCGTTTTGGATTTTTTCGGCCCAGAGAGGCACGCATTAATGTAAGAGCCGAAAAATCACCGCGCACACTGGCGATGTCAGGAAAAGAACGGTTGCCACCCCATTTGGTCCCACTGGCCCTGCGCTAAACAAAAAAGCGTTTTGGATTTTTTTCGGCCCAGAGAGGCACGCATTAATGTAAGAGCCGAAAAATCACCGCGCACACTGGCGATGTCAGGAAAAGAACGGTTGCCACCCCATTTGGTCCCACTGGCCCTGCGCTAAACAAAAAAGCGTTTTGGATTTTTTTCGGCCCAGAGAGGCACGCATTAATGTAAGAGCCGAAAAATCACCGCGCACACTGGCGATGTCAGGAAAAGAACGGTTGCCACCCCATTTGGTCCCACTGGCCCTGCGCTAAACAAAAAAGCGTTTTGGATTTTTTCGGCCCAGAGAGGCACGCATTAATGTAAGAGCCGAAAAATCACCGCGCACACTGGCGATGTCAGGAAAAGAACGGTTGCCACCCCATTTGGTCCCACTGGCCCTGCGCTAAACAAAAAAGCGTTTTGGATTTTTTTCGGCCCAGAGAGGCACGCATTAATGTAAGAGCCGAAAAAATCACCGCGCACACTGGCGATGTCAGGAAAAGAACGGTTGCCACCCCATTTGGTCCCACTGGCCCTGCGCTAAACAAAAAAGCGTTTTGGATTTTTTTCGGGCCCAGAGAGGCACGCATTAATGTAAGAGCCGAAAAAATCACCGCGCACACTGGCGATGTCAGGAAAAGAACGGTTGCCACCCCATTTGGTCCCACTGGCCCTGCGCTAAACAAAAAAGCGTTTTGGATTTTTTTCGGCCCAGAGAGGCACGCATTAATGTAAGAGCCGAAAAATCACCGCGCACACTGGCGATGTCAGGAAAAGAACGGTTGCCACCCCATTTGGTCCCACTGGCCCTGCGCTAAACAAAAAGCGTTTTGGATTTTTTTCGGCCCAGAGAGGCACGCATTAATGTAAGAGCCGAAAAAATCACCGCGCACACTGGCGATGTCAGGAAAAGAACGGTTGCCACCCCATTTGGTCCCACTGGCCCTGCGCTAAACAAAAAGCCCGGATTTTTTCGGCCCAGAGAGGGACGCATGAGCACCGTAAGAGGCCGGGCGGCGAGCATGGCCGCAAGAGGGCGCCGAAAATCACCGGAAAAGCACCGGAGGTAAGTTTGAGCAGCAGAAAAGAACGGGGTTGCCACCCCGTTTGGGAGCACTGGCCCTGGCGCTAAAAAAAAGCGCTTTGGTCGGATGAGTGGCGTGGGGAAAAGCGCCCGGAGGTAAGTTTGAGCACCGCAGAAGAGGCCGGGCGGCGTGAGGGAGCATGGCCGCAAGAGGGCGTCGTGGTCGGATGAGTGGCGTGGGGAAAAGCGCCCGGAGGTAAGTTTGAGCACCGCAGAAGAGGCCGGGCGGCGTGAGGGAGCATGGCCGCAAGAGGGCGTCGTGGTCGGATGAGTGGCGGGGAAAAGCGCCCGGAGGTAAGTTTGAGCACCGCAGAAGAGGCCGGGCGGCGTGAGGGAGCATGGCCGCAAGAGGGCGCCGTGGTCGGATGAGTGGCGTGGGGAAAAGCGCCCGGAGGTAAGTTTGAGCACCGCAGAAGAGGCCGGGCGGCGTGAGGGAGCATGGCCGCAAGAGGGCGTCGTGGTCGGATGAGTGGCGTGGGGAAAAGCGCCCGGAGGTAAGTTTGAGCACCGCAGAAGAGGCCGGGCGGCGTGAGGGAGCATGGCCGCAAGAGGGCGTCGTGGTCGGATGAGTGGCGTGGGGAAAAGCGCCCGGAGGTAAGTTTGAGCACCGCAGAAGAGGCCGGGCGGCGTGAGTGAGCATGGCCGCAAGAGGGCGTCGTGGTCGGATGAGTGGCGTGGGGAAAAGCGCCCGGAGGTAAGTTTGAGCACCGCAGAAGAGGCCGGGCGGCGTGAGTGAGCGTGGCCGCAAGAGGGCGTCGTGGTCGGATGAGTGGCGTGGGGAAAAGCGCCCGGAGGTAAGTTTGAGCACCGCAGAAGAGGCCGGGCGGCGTGAGTGAGCGTGGCCGCAAGAGGGCGTCGTGGTCGGATGAGTGGCGTGGGGAAAAGCGCCCGGAGGTAAGTTTGAGCACCGCAGAAGAGGCCGGGCGGCGTGAGTGAGCGTGGCCGCAAGAGGGCGTCGTGGTCGGATGAGTGGCGGGGAAAAGCGCCCGGAGGTAAGTTTGAGCACCGCAGAAGAGGCCGGGCGGCGTGAGGGAGCGTGGCCGCAAGAGGGCGTCGTGGTCGGATGAGTGGCGTGGGGAAAAGCGCCCGGAGGTAAGTTTGAGCACCGCAGAGGAGGCCGGGCGGCGGGAGTGAGCGTGGCCGCAAGAGGGCGTCGTGGTCGGATGAGTGGCGTGGGGAAAAGCGCCCGGAGGTAAGTTTGAGCACCGCAGAAGAGGCCGGGCGGCGTGAGTGAGCGTGGCCGCAAGAGGGCGCGTGGTCGGATGAGTGGCGGGGAAAAGCGCCCGGAGGTAAGTTTGAGCACCGCAGAAGAGGCCGGGCGGCGTGAGTGAGCGTGGCCGCAAGAGGGCGCCGTGGTCGGATGAGTGGCGTGGGGAAAAGCGCCCGGAGGTAAGTTTGAGCACCGCAGAAGAGGCCGGGCGGCGTGAGTGAGCGTGGCCGCAAGAGGGCGTCGTGGTCGGATGAGTGGCGTGGGGAAAAGCGCCCGGAGGTAAGTTTGAGCACCGCAGAGGAGGCCGGGCGGCGTGAGTGAGCGTGGCCGCAAGAGGGCGTCGTGGTCGGATGAGTGGCGTGGGGAAAAGCGCCCGGAGGTAAGTTTGAGCACCGCAGAGGAGGCCGGGCGGCGTGAGTGAGCGTGGCCGCAAGAGGCGTCGTGGTCGGATGAGTGGCGTGGGGAAAAGCGCCCGGAGGTAAGTTTGAGCACCGCAGAAGAGGCCGGGCGGCGTGAGGGAGCGTGGCCGCAAGAGGGCGCCGTGGTCGGATGAGTGGCGTGGGGAAAAGCGCCCGGAGGTAAGTTTGAGCACCGCAGAGGAGGCCGGGCGGCGTGAGTGAGCGTGGCCGCAAGAGGGCGTCGTGGTCGGATGAGTGGCGGGGAAAAGCGCCCGGAGGTAAGTTTGAGCACCGCAGAGGAGGCCGGGCGGCGGGAGTGAGCGTGGCCGCAAGAGGCGTCGTGGTCGGATGAGTGGCGTGGGGAAAAGCGCCCGGAGGTAAGTTTGAGCACCGCAGAGGAGGCCGGGCGGCGGAGTGAGCGTGGCCGCAAGAGGGCGCGTGGTCGGATGAGTGGCGTGGGGAAAAGCGCCCGGAGGTAAGTTTGAGCACCGCGGAGGAGGAGGCCGGGCGGCGTGAGTGAGCGTGGCCGCAAGAGGCGCTTGGTCGGATGAGTGGCGTGGGGAAAAGCGCCTGGAGGTAAGTTTGAGCACCGCAGAAGAGGCCGGGCGGCGGAGTGAGCGTGGCCGCAAGAGGCGCGTGGTCGGATGAGTGGCGTGGGGAAAAGCGCCCGGAGGTAAGTTTGAGCACCGCGAGGAGGCCGGGCGGCGTGAGTGAGCGTGGCCGCAAGAGGGCGCGTGGTCGGATGAGTGGCGTGGGGAAAAGCGCCCGGAGGTAAGTTTGAGCACCGCAGAAGAGGCCGGGCGGCGTGAGGGAGCGTGGCCGCAAGAGGGCGTCGTGGTCGGATGAGTGGCGTGGGGAAAAGCGCCCGGAGGTAAGTTTGAGCACCGCAGAAGAGGCCGGGCGGCGTGAGTGAGCGTGGCCGCAAGAGGGCGTCGTGGTCGGATGAGTGGCGTGGGGAAAAGCGCCCGGAGGTAAGTTTGAGCACCGCAGAAGAGGCCGGGCGGCGTGAGTGAGCGTGGCCGCAAGAGGGCGTCGTGGTCGGATGAGTGGCGGGGAAAAGCGCCCGGAGGTAAGTTTGAGCACCGCAGAAGAGGCCGGGCGGCGTGAGGGAGCGTGGCCGCAAGAGGGCGCCGTGGTCGGATGAGTGGCGTGGGGAAAAGCGCCCGGAGGTAAGTTTGAGCACCGCAGAAGAGGCCGGGCGGCGTGAGTGAGCGTGGCCGCAAGAGGGCGCCGTGGTCGGATGAGTGGCGTGGGGAAAAGCGCCCGGAGGTAAGTTTGAGCACCGCAGAAGAGGCCGGGCGGCGTGAGTGAGCGTGGCCGCAAGAGGGCGTCGTGGTCGGATGAGTGGCGTGGGGAAAAGCGCCCGGAGGTAAGTTTGAGCACCGCAGAAGAGGCCGGGCGGCGTGAGTGAGCGTGGCCGCAAGAGGGCGCCGTGGTCGGATGAGTGGCGTGGGGAAAAGCGCCCGGAGGTAAGTTTGAGCACCGCAGAGGAGGCCGGGCGGCGTGAGTGAGCGTGGCCGCAAGAGGGCGCCGTGGTCGGATGAGTGGCGTGGGGAAAAGCGCCCGGAGGTAAGTTTGAGCACCGCAGAAGAGGCCGGGCGGCGTGAGGGAGCGTGGCCGCAAGAGGGCGCGTGGACGGATGAGTGGCGTGGGGAAAAGCGCCCGGAGGTAAGTTTGAGCACCGCAGAAGAGGCCGGGCGGCGTGAGGGAGCGTGGCCGCAAGAGGGCGTCGTGGTCGGATGAGTGGCGTGGGGAAAAGCGCCCGGAGGTAAGTTTGAGCACCGCAGAAGAGGCCGGGCGGCGTGAGTGAGCGTGGCCGCAAGAGGCGTCGTGGTCGGATGAGTGGCGTGGGGAAAAGCGCCCGGAGGTAAGTTTGAGCACCGCAGAAGAGGCCGGGCGGCGTGAGGGAGCGTGGCCGCAAGAGGGCGTCGTGGACGGATGAGTGGCGTGGGGAAAAGCGCCCGGAGGTAAGTTTGAGCACCGCAGAAGAGGCCGGGCGGCGTGAGTGAGCGTGGCCGCAAGAGGGCGCGTGGACGGATGAGTGGCGTGGGAAAAGCGCCCGGAGGTAAGTTTGAGCACCGCAGAGGAGGCCGGGCGGCGTGAGTGAGCGTGGCCGCAAGAGGCGTCGTGGTCGGATGAGTGGCGTGGGGAAAAGCGCCCGGAGGTAAGTTTGAGCACCGCAGAAGAGGCCGGGCGGCGTGAGGGAGCGTGGCCGCAAGAGGGCGCGTGGACGGATGAGTGGCGTGGGGAAAAGCGCCCGGAGGTAAGTTTGAGCACCGCAGAGGAGGCCGGGCGGCGTGAGTGAGCGTGGCCGCAAGAGGGCGTCGTGGACGGATGAGTGGCGTGGGGAAAAGCGCCCGGAGGTAAGTTTGAGCACCGCAGAGGAGGCCGGGCGGCGTGAGTGAGCGTGGCCGCAAGAGGGCGTCGTGGACGGATGAGTGGCGTGGGGAAAAGCGCCCGGAGGTAAGTTTGAGCACCGCAGAAGAGGCCGGGCGGCGTGAGGGAGCGTGGCCGCAAGAGGGCGTCGTGGACGGATGAGTGGCGTGGGGAAAAGCGCCCGGAGGTAAGTTTGAGCACCGCAGAGGAGGCCGGGCGGCGTGAGTGAGCGTGGCCGCAAGAGGGCGTCGTGGACGGATGAGTGGCGTGGGGAAAAGCGCCCGGAGGTAAGTTTGAGCACCGCAGAAGAGGCCGGGCGGCGTGAGTGAGCGTGGCCGCAAGAGGGCGTCGTGGACGGATGAGTGGCGTGGGGAAAAGCGCCCGGAGGTAAGTTTGAGCACCGCAGAAGAGGCCGGGCGGCGTGAGTGAGCGTGGCCGCAAGAGGGCGTCGTGGACGGATGAGTGGCGTGGGGAAAAGCGCCCGGAGGTAAGTTTGAGCACCGCAGAGGAGGCCGGGCGGCGTGAGTGAGCGTGGCCGCAAGAGGGCGTCGTGGTCGGATGAGTGGCGTGGGGAAAAGCGCCCGGAGGTAAGTTTGAGCACCGCAGAAGAGGCCGGGCGGCGTGAGGGAGCGTGGCCGCAAGAGGGCGTCGTGGACGGATGAGTGGCGTGGGGAAAAGCGCCCGGAGGTAAGTTTGAGCACCGCAGAAGAGGCCGGGCGGCGTGAGTGAGCGTGGCCGCAAGAGGGCGTCGTGGACGGATGAGTGGCGTGGGGAAAAGCGCCCGGAGGTAAGTTTGAGCACCGCGAGGAGGCCGGGCGGCGTGAGTGAGCGTGGCCGCAAGAGGGCGTCGTGGACGGATGAGTGGCGTGGGGAAAAGCGCCCGGAGGTAAGTTTGAGCACCGCAGAAGAGGCCGGGCGGCGTGAGGGAGCATGGCCGCAAGAGGGCGTCGTGGACGGATGAGTGGCGTGGGGAAAAGCGCCCGGAGGTAAGTTTGAGCACCGCAGAGGAGGCCGGGCGGCGTGAGTGAGCGTGGCCGCAAGAGGGCGTCGTGGTCGGATGAGTGGCGTGGGGAAAAGCGCCCGGAGGTAAGTTTGAGCACCGCGGAGGAGGCCGGGCGGCGGGAGTGAGCGTGGCCGCAAGAGGGCGCGTGGACGGATGAGTGGCGTGGGGAAAAGCGCCCGGAGGTAAGTTTGAGCACCGCAGAAGAGGCCGGGCGGCGTGAGGGAGCGTGGCCGCAAGAGGGCGCCGTGGACGGATGAGTGGCGTGGGGAAAAGCGCCCGGAGGTAAGTTTGAGCACCGCAGAGGAGGCCGGGCGGCGGGAGTGAGCGTGGCCGCAAGAGGGCGCCGTGGTCGGATGAGTGGCGTGGGGAAAAGCGCCCGGAGGTAAGTTTGAGCACCGCGGAGGAGGCCGGGCGGCGGGAGTGAGCGTGGCCGCAAGAGGGCGTCGTGGTCGGATGAGTGGCGTGGGGAAAAGCGCCCGGAGGTAAGTTTGAGCACCGCAGAAGAGGCCGGGCGGCGTGAGGGAGCATGGCCGCAAGAGGGCGTCGTGGACGGATGAGTGGCGTTTGAGGGAAAAGCGCCTCGGAGGTAAGTTTGAGCACCGTGGGAAAAGAGGAGGCCGGGCGGCGTGAGTGAGCGTGGCCGCAAGAGGGCGTCTTGGTCGGATGAGTGGCGTGGGGAAAAGCGCCCAGAGAGGTAAGTTTGAGCAGAGCCGAGGAGGCCGGGCGGCGTGACTGAGCGATGTCAGGAAAAGAACGGTTGCCACCCCATTTGGTCCCACTGGCCCTGCGCTAAACAAAAAGCCTTTTGGATTTTTTTCGGCCCAGAGAGGCACGCATTAATTTAAGAGCCGAAAAATCACCGCGCACACTGGCGATGTCAGGAAAAGAACGGTTGCCACCCCATTTGGTCCCACTGGCCCTGCGCTAAACAAAAAGCTTTTGGATTTTTTTCGGCCCAGAGAGGCACGCATTAATGTAAGAGCCGAAAAATCACCGCGCACACTGGCGATGTCAGGAAAAGAACGGTTGCCACCCCATTTGGTCCCACTGGCCCTGCGCTAAACAAAAAGCCTTTTGGATTTTTTTCGGCCCAGAGAGGCACGCATTAATGTAAGAGCCGAAAAATCACCGCGCACACTGGCGATGTCAGGAAAAGAACGGTTGCCACCCCATTTGGTCCCACTGGCCCTGCGCTAAACAAAAAGCCTTTTGGATTTTTTTCGGCCCAGAGAGGCACGCATTAATGTAAGAGCCGAAAAATCACCGCGCACACTGGCGATGTCAGGAAAAGAACGGTTGCCACCCCATTTGGTCCCACTGGCCCTGCGCTAAACAAAAAGCCTTTTGGATTTTTTTCGGCCCAGAGAGGCACGCATTAATGTAAGAGCCGAAAAATCACCGCGCACACTGGCGATGTCAGGAAAAGAACGGTTGCCACCCCATTTGGTCCCACTGGCCCTGCGCTAAACAAAAAGCCTTTTGGATTTTTTTCGGCCCAGAGAGGCACGCATTAATGTAAGAGCCGAAAAATCACCGCGCACACTGGCGATGTCAGGAAAAGAACGGTTGCCACCCCATTTGGTCCCACTGGCCCTGCGCTAAACAAAAAGCCTTTTGGATTTTTTTCGGCCCAGAGAGGCACGCATTAATGTAAGAGCCGAAAAATCACCGCGCACACTGGCGATGTCAGGAAAAGAACGGTTGCCACCCCATTTGGTCCCACTGGCCCTGCGCTAAACAAAAAGCCTTTTGGATTTTTTTCGGCCCAGAGAGGCACGCATTAATGTAAGAGCCGAAAAATCACCGCGCACACTGGCGATGTCAGGAAAAGAACGGTTGCCACCCCATTTGGTCCCACTGGCCCTGCGCTAAACAAAAAGCCTTTTGGATTTTTTTCGGCCCAGAGAGGCACGCATTAATGTAAGAGCCGAAAAATCACCGCGCACACTGGCGATGTCAGGAAAAGAACGGTTGCCACCCCATTTGGTCCCACTGGCCCTGCGCTAAACAAAAAGCGTTTTGGATTTTTTTCGGCCCAGAGAGGCACGCATTAATGTAAGAGCCGAAAAATCACCGCGCACACTGGCGATGTCAGGAAAAGAACGGTTGCCACCCCATTTGGTCCCACTGGCCCTGCGCTAAACAAAAAGCGTTTTGGATTTTTTTCGGCCCAGAGAGGCACGCATTAATGTAAGAGCCGAAAAATCACCGCGCACACTGGCGATGTCAGGAAAAGAACGGTTGCCACCCCATTTGGTCCCACTGGCCCTGCGCTAAACAAAAAGCCTTTTGGATTTTTTTCGGCCCAGAGAGGCACGCATTAATGTAAGAGCCGAAAAATCACCGCGCACACTGGCGATGTCAGGAAAAGAACGGTTGCCACCCCATTTGGTCCCACTGGCCCTGCGCTAAACAAAAAGCCTTTTGGATTTTTTTCGGCCCAGAGAGGCACGCATTAATGTAAGAGCCGAAAAATCACCGCGCACACTGGCGATGTCAGGAAAAGAACGGTTGCCACCCCATTTGGTCCCACTGGCCCTGCGCTAAACAAAAAGCGTTTTGGATTTTTTTCGGCCCAGAGAGGCACGCATTAATGTAAGAGCCGAAAAATCACCGCGCACACTGGCGATGTCAGGAAAAGAACGGTTGCCACCCCATTTGGTCCCACTGGCCCTGCGCTAAACAAAAAGCCTTTTGGATTTTTTTCGGCCCAGAGAGGCACGCATTAATGTAAGAGCCGAAAAATCACCGCGCACACTGGCGATGTCAGGAAAAGAACGGTTGCCACCCCATTTGGTCCCACTGGCCCTGCGCTAAACAAAAAGCGTTTTGGATTTTTTTCGGCCCAGAGAGGCACGCATTAATGTAAGAGCCGAAAAATCACCGCGCACACTGGCGATGTCAGGAAAAGAACGGTTGCCACCCCATTTGGTCCCACTGGCCCTGCGCTAAACAAAAAGCGTTTTGGATTTTTTTCGGCCCAGAGAGGCACGCATTAATGTAAGAGCCGAAAAATCACCGCGCACACTGGCGATGTCAGGAAAAGAACGGTTGCCACCCCATTTGGTCCCACTGGCCCTGCGCTAAACAAAAAGCCTTTTGGATTTTTTTCGGCCCAGAGAGGCACGCATTAATGTAAGAGCCGAAAAATCACCGCGCACACTGGCGATGTCAGGAAAAGAACGGTTGCCACCCCATTTGGTCCCACTGGCCCTGCGCTAAACAAAAAGCGTTTTGGATTTTTTTCGGCCCAGAGAGGCACGCATTAATGTAAGAGCCGAAAAATCACCGCGCACACTGGCGATGTCAGGAAAAGAACGGTTGCCACCCCATTTGGTCCCACTGGCCCTGCGCTAAACAAAAAGCCTTTTGGATTTTTTTCGGCCCAGAGAGGCACGCATTAATGTAAGAGCCGAAAAATCACCGCGCACACTGGCGATGTCAGGAAAAGAACGGTTGCCACCCCATTTGGTCCCACTGGCCCTGCGCTAAACAAAAAGCCTTTTGGATTTTTTTCGGCCCAGAGAGGCACGCATTAATGTAAGAGCCGAAAAATCACCGCGCACACTGGCGATGTCAGGAAAAGAACGGTTGCCACCCCATTTGGTCCCACTGGCCCTGCGCTAAACAAAAAGCTTTTGGATTTTTTTCGGCCCAGAGAGGCACGCATTAATGTAAGAGCCGAAAAATCACCGCGCACACTGGCGATGTCAGGAAAAGAACGGTTGCCACCCCATTTGGTCCCACTGGCCCTGCGCTAAACAAAAAGCGTTTTGGATTTTTTTCGGCCCAGAGAGGCACGCATTAATGTAAGAGCCGAAAAATCACCGCGCACACTGGCGATGTCAGGAAAAGAACGGTTGCCACCCCATTTGGTCCCACTGGCCCTGCGCTAAACAAAAAGCCTTTTGGATTTTTTTCGGCCCAGAGAGGCACGCATTAATGTAAGAGCCGAAAAATCACCGCGCACACTGGCGATGTCAGGAAAAGAACGGTTGCCACCCCATTTGGTCCCACTGGCCCTGCGCTAAACAAAAAGCGTTTTGGATTTTTTTCGGCCCAGAGAGGCACGCATTAATGTAAGAGCCGAAAAATCACCGCGCACACTGGCGATGTCAGGAAAAGAACGGTTGCCACCCCATTTGGTCCCACTGGCCCTGCGCTAAACAAAAAGCCTTTTGGATTTTTTTCGGCCCAGAGAGGCACGCATTAATGTAAGAGCCGAAAAATCACCGCGCACACTGGCGATGTCAGGAAAAGAACGGTTGCCACCCCATTTGGTCCCACTGGCCCTGCGCTAAACAAAAAGCGTTTTGGATTTTTTTCGGCCCAGAGAGGCACGCATTAATGTAAGAGCCGAAAAATCACCGCGCACACTGGCGATGTCAGGAAAAGAACGGTTGCCACCCCATTTGGTCCCACTGGCCCTGCGCTAAACAAAAAGCCTTTTGGATTTTTTTCGGCCCAGAGAGGCACGCATTAATGTAAGAGCCGAAAAATCACCGCGCACACTGGCGATGTCAGGAAAAGAACGGTTGCCACCCCATTTGGTCCCACTGGCCCTGCGCTAAACAAAAAGCCTTTTGGATTTTTTTCGGCCCAGAGAGGCACGCATTAATGTAAGAGCCGAAAAATCACCGCGCACACTGGCGATGTCAGGAAAAGAACGGTTGCCACCCCATTTGGTCCCACTGGCCCTGCGCTAAACAAAAAGCCTTTTGGATTTTTTTCGGCCCAGAGAGGCACGCATTAATGTAAGAGCCGAAAAATCACCGCGCACACTGGCGATGTCAGGAAAAGAACGGTTGCCACCCCATTTGGTCCCACTGGCCCTGCGCTAAACAAAAAGCCTTTTGGATTTTTTTCGGCCCAGAGAGGCACGCATTAATGTAAGAGCCGAAAAATCACCGCGCACACTGGCGATGTCAGGAAAAGAACGGTTGCCACCCCATTTGGTCCCACTGGCCCTGCGCTAAACAAAAAGCCTTTTGGATTTTTTTCGGCCCAGAGAGGCACGCATTAATGTAAGAGCCGAAAAATCACCGCGCACACTGGCGATGTCAGGAAAAGAACGGTTGCCACCCCATTTGGTCCCACTGGCCCTGCGCTAAACAAAAAGCCTTTTGGATTTTTTTCGGCCCAGAGAGGCACGCATTAATGTAAGAGCCGAAAAATCACCGCGCACACTGGCGATGTCAGGAAAAGAACGGTTGCCACCCCATTTGGTCCCACTGGCCCTGCGCTAAACAAAAAGCCTTTTGGATTTTTTTCGGCCCAGAGAGGCACGCATTAATGTAAGAGCCGAAAAATCACCGCGCACACTGGCGATGTCAGGAAAAGAACGGTTGCCACCCCATTTGGTCCCACTGGCCCTGCGCTAAACAAAAAGCCTTTTGGATTTTTTTCGGCCCAGAGAGGCACGCATTAATGTAAGAGCCGAAAAATCACCGCGCACACTGGCGATGTCAGGAAAAGAACGGTTGCCACCCCATTTGGTCCCACTGGCCCTGCGCTAAACAAAAAGCCTTTTGGATTTTTTTCGGCCCAGAGAGGCACGCATTAATGTAAGAGCCGAAAAATCACCGCGCACACTGGCGATGTCAGGAAAAGAACGGTTGCCACCCCATTTGGTCCCACTGGCCCTGCGCTAAACAAAAAGCCTTTTGGATTTTTTTCGGCCCAGAGAGGCACGCATTAATGTAAGAGCCGAAAAATCACCGCGCACACTGGCGATGTCAGGAAAAGAACGGTTGCCACCCCATTTGGTCCCACTGGCCCTGCGCTAAACAAAAAGCCTTTTGGATTTTTTTCGGCCCAGAGAGGCACGCATTAATGTAAGAGCCGAAAAATCACCGCGCACACTGGCGATGTCAGGAAAAGAACGGTTGCCACCCCATTTGGTCCCACTGGCCCTGCGCTAAACAAAAAGCCTTTTGGATTTTTTTCGGCCCAGAGAGGCACGCATTAATGTAAGAGCCGAAAAATCACCGCGCACACTGGCGATGTCAGGAAAAGAACGGTTGCCACCCCATTTGGTCCCACTGGCCCTGCGCTAAACAAAAAGCCTTTTGGATTTTTTTCGGCCCAGAGAGGCACGCATTAATGTAAGAGCCGAAAAATCACCGCGCACACTGGCGATGTCAGGAAAAGAACGGTTGCCACCCCATTTGGTCCCACTGGCCCTGCGCTAAACAAAAAGCTTTTGGATTTTTTTCGGCCCAGAGAGGCACGCATTAATGTAAGAGCCGAAAAATCACCGCGCACACTGGCGATGTCAGGAAAAGAACGGTTGCCACCCCATTTGGTCCCACTGGCCCTGCGCTAAACAAAAAGCCTTTTGGATTTTTTTCGGCCCAGAGAGGCACGCATTAATGTAAGAGCCGAAAAATCACCGCGCACACTGGCGATGTCAGGAAAAGAACGGTTGCCACCCCATTTGGTCCCACTGGCCATGCGCTAAACAAAAAGCCTTTTGGATTTTTTTCGGCCCAGAGAGGCACGCATTAATGTAAGAGCCGAAAAATCACCGCGCACACTGGCGATGTCAGGAAAAGAACGGTTGCCACCCCATTTGGTCCCACTGGCCCTGCGCTAAACAAAAAGCCTTTTGGATTTTTTTCGGCCCAGAGAGGCACGCATTAATGTAAGAGCCGAAAAATCACCGCGCACACTGGCGATGTCAGGAAAAGAACGGTTGCCACCCCATTTGGTCCCACTGGCCCTGCGCTAAACAAAAAGCTTTTGGATTTTTTTCGGCCCAGAGAGGCACGCATTAATGTAAGAGCCGAAAAATCACCGCGCACACTGGCGATGTCAGGAAAAGAACGGTTGCCACCCCATTTGGTCCCACTGGCCATGCGCTAAACAAAAAGCCTTTTGGATTTTTTTCGGCCCAGAGAGGCACGCATTAATGTAAGAGCCGAAAAATCACCGCGCACACTGGCGATGTCAGGAAAAGAACGGTTGCCACCCCATTTGGTCCCACTGGCCATGCGCTAAACAAAAAGCCTTTTGGATTTTTTTCGGCCCAGAGAGGCACGCATTAATGTAAGAGCCGAAAAATCACCGCGCACACTGGCGATGTCAGGAAAAGAACGGTTGCCACCCCATTTGGTCCCACTGGCCATGCGCTAAACAAAAAGCCTTTTGGATTTTTTTCGGCCCAGAGAGGCACGCA
Source organism: Hippocampus mohnikei (assembly GCA_026261675.1). Classification (NCBI taxonomy): domain Eukaryota; kingdom Metazoa; phylum Chordata; class Actinopteri; order Syngnathiformes; family Syngnathidae; genus Hippocampus; species Hippocampus mohnikei. The sequence continues at coordinate 22,873 of JAKGUB010000541.1, forward strand.
TTAATGTAAGAGCCGAAAAATCACCGCGCACACTGGCGATGTCAGGAAAAGAACGGTTGCCACCCCATTTGGTCCCACTGGCCATGCGCTAAACAAAAAGCCTTTTGGATTTTTTTCGGCCCAGAGAGGCACGCATTAATGTAAGAGCCGAAAAATCACCGCGCACACTGGCGATGTCAGGAAAAGAACGGTTGCCACCCCATTTGGTCCCACTGGCCATGCGCTAAACAAAAAGCCTTTTGGATTTTTTTCGGCCCAGAGAGGCACGCATTAATGTAAGAGCCGAAAAATCACCGCGCACACTGGCGATGTCAGGAAAAGAACGGTTGCCACCCCATTTGGTCCCACTGGCCCTGCGCTAAACAAAAAGCCTTTTGGATTTTTTTCGGCCCAGAGAGGCACGCATTAATGTAAGAGCCGAAAAATCACCGCGCACACTGGCGATGTCAGGAAAAGAACGGTTGCCACCCCATTTGGTCCCACTGGCCATGCGCTAAACAAAAAGCCTTTGGATTTTTTTCGGCCCAGAGAGGCACGCATTAATGTAAGAGCCGAAAAATCACCGCGCACACTGGCGATGTCAGGAAAAGAACGGTTGCCACCCCATTTGGTCCCACTGGCCCTGCGCTAAACAAAAAGCCTTTTGGATTTTTTTCGGCCCAGAGAGGCACGCATTAATGTAAGAGCCGAAAAATCACCGCGCACACTGGCGATGTCAGGAAAAGAACGGTTGCCACCCCATTTGGTCCCACTGGCCCTGCGCTAAACAAAAAGCCTTTTGGATTTTTTTCGGCCCAGAGAGGCACGCATTAATGTAAGAGCCGAAAAATCACCGCGCACACTGGCGATGTCAGGAAAAGAACGGTTGCCACCCCATTTGGTCCCACTGGCCCTGCGCTAAACAAAAAGCCTTTTGGATTTTTTTCGGCCCAGAGAGGCACGCATTAATGTAAGAGCCGAAAAATCACCGCGCACACTGGCGATGTCAGGAAAAGAACGGTTGCCACCCCATTTGGTCCCACTGGCCCTGCGCTAAACAAAAAGCCTTTTGGATTTTTTTCGGCCCAGAGAGGCACGCATTAATGTAAGAGCCGAAAAATCACCGCGCACACTGGCGATGTCAGGAAAAGAACGGTTGCCACCCCATTTGGTCCCACTGGCCCTGCGCTAAACAAAAAGCCTTTTGGATTTTTTTCGGCCCAGAGAGGCACGCATTAATGTAAGAGCCGAAAAATCACCGCGCACACTGGCGATGTCAGGAAAAGAACGGTTGCCACCCCATTTGGTCCCACTGGCCCTGCGCTAAACAAAAAGCCTTTTGGATTTTTTTCGGCCCAGAGAGGCACGCATTAATGTAAGAGCCGAAAAATCACCGCGCACACTGGCGATGTCAGGAAAAGAACGGTTGCCACCCCATTTGGTCCCACTGGCCCTGCGCTAAACAAAAAGCCTTTTGGATTTTTTTCGGCCCAGAGAGGCACGCATTAATGTAAGAGCCGAAAAATCACCGCGCACACTGGCGATGTCAGGAAAAGAACGGTTGCCACCCCATTTGGTCCCACTGGCCCTGCGCTAAACAAAAAGCCTTTTGGATTTTTTTCGGCCCAGAGAGGCACGCATTAATGTAAGAGCCGAAAAATCACCGCGCACACTGGCGATGTCAGGAAAAGAACGGTTGCCACCCCATTTGGTCCCACTGGCCCTGCGCTAAACAAAAAGCTTTTGGATTTTTTTCGGCCCAGAGAGGCACGCATTAATGTAAGAGCCGAAAAATCACCGCGCACACTGGCGATGTCAGGAAAAGAACGGTTGCCACCCCATTTGGTCCCACTGGCCCTGCGCTAAACAAAAAGCCTTTTGGATTTTTTTCGGCCCAGAGAGGCACGCATTAATGTAAGAGCCGAAAAATCACCGCGCACACTGGCGATGTCAGGAAAAGAACGGTTGCCACCCCATTTGGTCCCACTGGCCCTGCGCTAAACAAAAAGCCTTTTGGATTTTTTTCGGCCCAGAGAGGCACGCATTAATGTAAGAGCCGAAAAATCACCGCGCACACTGGCGATGTCAGGAAAAGAACGGTTGCCACCCCATTTGGTCCCACTGGCCCTGCGCTAAACAAAAAGCCTTTTGGATTTTTTTCGGCCCAGAGAGGCACGCATTAATGTAAGAGCCGAAAAATCACCGCGCACACTGGCGATGTCAGGAAAAGAACGGTTGCCACCCCATTTGGTCCCACTGGCCCTGCGCTAAACAAAAAGCCTTTTGGATTTTTTTCGGCCCAGAGAGGCACGCATTAATGTAAGAGCCGAAAAATCACCGCGCACACTGGCGATGTCAGGAAAAGAACGGTTGCCACCCCATTTGGTCCCACTGGCCCTGCGCTAAACAAAAAGCCTTTTGGATTTTTTTCGGCCCAGAGAGGCACGCATTAATGTAAGAGCCGAAAAATCACCGCGCACACTGGCGATGTCAGGAAAAGAACGGTTGCCACCCCATTTGGTCCCACTGGCCCTGCGCTAAACAAAAAGCCTTTTGGATTTTTTTCGGCCCAGAGAGGCACGCATTAATGTAAGAGCCGAAAAATCACCGCGCACACTGGCGATGTCAGGAAAAGAACGGTTGCCACCCCATTTGGTCCCACTGGCCCTGCGCTAAACAAAAAGCCTTTTGGATTTTTTTCGGCCCAGAGAGGCACGCATTAATGTAAGAGCCGAAAAATCACCGCGCACACTGGCGATGTCAGGAAAAGAACGGTTGCCACCCCATTTGGTCCCACTGGCCCTGCGCTAAACAAAAAGCCTTTTGGATTTTTTTCGGCCCAGAGAGGCACGCATTAATGTAAGAGCCGAAAAATCACCGCGCACACTGGCGATGTCAGGAAAAGAACGGTTGCCACCCCATTTGGTCCCACTGGCCCTGCGCTAAACAAAAAGCCTTTTGGATTTTTTTCGGCCCAGAGAGGCACGCATTAATGTAAGAGCCGAAAAATCACCGCGCACACTGGCGATGTCAGGAAAAGAACGGTTGCCACCCCATTTGGTCCCACTGGCCCTGCGCTAAACAAAAAGCCTTTTGGATTTTTTTCGGCCCAGAGAGGCACGCATTAATGTAAGAGCCGAAAAATCACCGCGCACACTGGCGATGTCAGGAAAAGAACGGTTGCCACCCCATTTGGTCCCACTGGCCCTGCGCTAAACAAAAAGCTTTTGGATTTTTTTCGGCCCAGAGAGGCACGCATTAATGTAAGAGCCGAAAAATCACCGCGCACACTGGCGATGTCAGGAAAAGAACGGTTGCCACCCCATTTGGTCCCACTGGCCCTGCGCTAAACAAAAAGCCTTTTGGATTTTTTTCGGCCCAGAGAGGCACGCATTAATGTAAGAGCCGAAAAATCACCGCGCACACTGGCGATGTCAGGAAAAGAACGGTTGCCACCCCATTTGGTCCCACTGGCCCTGCGCTAAACAAAAAGCCTTTTGGATTTTTTTCGGCCCAGAGAGGCACGCATTAATGTAAGAGCCGAAAAATCACCGCGCACACTGGCGATGTCAGGAAAAGAACGGTTGCCACCCCATTTGGTCCCACTGGCCCTGCGCTAAACAAAAAGCCTTTTGGATTTTTTTCGGCCCAGAGAGGCACGCATTAATGTAAGAGCCGAAAAATCACCGCGCACACTGGCGATGTCAGGAAAAGAACGGTTGCCACCCCATTTGGTCCCACTGGCCCTGCGCTAAACAAAAAGCCTTTTGGATTTTTTTCGGCCCAGAGAGGCACGCATTAATGTAAGAGCCGAAAAATCACCGCGCACACTGGCGATGTCAGGAAAAGAACGGTTGCCACCCCATTTGGTCCCACTGGCCCTGCGCTAAACAAAAAGCCTTTTGGATTTTTTTCGGCCCAGAGAGGCACGCATTAATGTAAGAGCCGAAAAATCACCGCGCACACTGGCGATGTCAGGAAAAGAACGGTTGCCACCCCATTTGGTCCCACTGGCCCTGCGCTAAACAAAAAGCCTTTTGGATTTTTTTCGGCCCAGAGAGGCACGCATTAATGTAAGAGCCGAAAAATCACCGCGCACACTGGCGATGTCAGGAAAAGAACGGTTGCCACCCCATTTGGTCCCACTGGCCCTGCGCTAAACAAAAAGCCTTTTGGATTTTTTTCGGCCCAGAGAGGCACGCATTAATGTAAGAGCCGAAAAATCACCGCGCACACTGGCGATGTCAGGAAAAGAACGGTTGCCACCCCATTTGGTCCCACTGGCCCTGCGCTAAACAAAAAGCCTTTTGGATTTTTTTCGGCCCAGAGAGGCACGCATTAATGTAAGAGCCGAAAAATCACCGCGCACACTGGCGATGTCAGGAAAAGAACGGTTGCCACCCCATTTGGTCCCACTGGCCCTGCGCTAAACAAAAAGCCTTTTGGATTTTTTTCGGCCCAGAGAGGCACGCATTAATGTAAGAGCCGAAAAATCACCGCGCACACTGGCGATGTCAGGAAAAGAACGGTTGCCACCCCATTTGGTCCCACTGGCCCTGCGCTAAACAAAAAGCCTTTTGGATTTTTTTCGGCCCAGAGAGGCACGCATTAATGTAAGAGCCGAAAAATCACCGCGCACACTGGCGATGTCAGGAAAAGAACGGTTGCCACCCCATTTGGTCCCACTGGCCCTGCGCTAAACAAAAAGCCTTTTGGATTTTTTTCGGCCCAGAGAGGCACGCATTAATGTAAGAGCCGAAAAATCACCGCGCACACTGGCGATGTCAGGAAAAGAACGGTTGCCACCCCATTTGGTCCCACTGGCCCTGCGCTAAACAAAAAGCCTTTTGGATTTTTTTCGGCCCAGAGAGGCACGCATTAATGTAAGAGCCGAAAAATCACCGCGCACACTGGCGATGTCAGGAAAAGAACGGTTGCCACCCCATTTGGTCCCACTGGCCCTGCGCTAAACAAAAAGCCTTTTGGATTTTTTTCGGCCCAGAGAGGCACGCATTAATGTAAGAGCCGAAAAATCACCGCGCACACTGGCGATGTCAGGAAAAGAACGGTTGCCACCCCATTTGGTCCCACTGGCCCTGCGCTAAACAAAAAGCCTTTTGGATTTTTTTCGGCCCAGAGAGGCACGCATTAATGTAAGAGCCGAAAAATCACCGCGCACACTGGCGATGTCAGGAAAAGAACGGTTGCCACCCCATTTGGTCCCACTGGCCCTGCGCTAAACAAAAAGCCTTTTGGATTTTTTTCGGCCCAGAGAGGCACGCATTAATGTAAGAGCCGAAAAATCACCGCGCACACTGGCGATGTCAGGAAAAGAACGGTTGCCACCCCATTTGGTCCCACTGGCCCTGCGCTAAACAAAAAGCCTTTTGGATTTTTTTCGGCCCAGAGAGGCACGCATTAATGTAAGAGCCGAAAAATCACCGCGCACACTGGCGATGTCAGGAAAAGAACGGTTGCCACCCCATTTGGTCCCACTGGCCCTGCGCTAAACAAAAAGCTTTTGGATTTTTTTCGGCCCAGAGAGGCACGCATTAATGTAAGAGCCGAAAAATCACCGCGCACACTGGCGATGTCAGGAAAAGAACGGTTGCCACCCCATTTGGTCCCACTGGCCCTGCGCTAAACAAAAAGCCTTTTGGATTTTTTTCGGCCCAGAGAGGCACGCATTAATGTAAGAGCCGAAAAATCACCGCGCACACTGGCGATGTCAGGAAAAGAACGGTTGCCACCCCATTTGGTCCCACTGGCCCTGCGCTAAACAAAAAGCCTTTTGGATTTTTTTCGGCCCAGAGAGGCACGCATTAATGTAAGAGCCGAAAAATCACCGCGCACACTGGCGATGTCAGGAAAAGAACGGTTGCCACCCCATTTGGTCCCACTGGCCCTGCGCTAAACAAAAAGCCTTTTGGATTTTTTTCGGCCCAGAGAGGCACGCATTAATGTAAGAGCCGAAAAATCACCGCGCACACTGGCGATGTCAGGAAAAGAACGGTTGCCACCCCATTTGGTCCCACTGGCCCTGCGCTAAACAAAAAGCCTTTTGGATTTTTTTCGGCCCAGAGAGGCACGCATTAATGTAAGAGCCGAAAAATCACCGCGCACACTGGCGATGTCAGGAAAAGAACGGTTGCCACCCCATTTGGTCCCACTGGCCCTGCGCTAAACAAAAAGCTTTTGGATTTTTTTCGGCCCAGAGAGGCACGCATTAATGTAAGAGCCGAAAAATCACCGCGCACACTGGCGATGTCAGGAAAAGAACGGTTGCCACCCCATTTGGTCCCACTGGCCATGCGCTAAACAAAAAGCCTTTTGGATTTTTTTCGGCCCAGAGAGGCACGCATTAATGTAAGAGCCGAAAAATCACCGCGCACACTGGCGATGTCAGGAAAAGAACGGTTGCCACCCCATTTGGTCCCACTGGCCATGCGCTAAACAAAAAGCCTTTTGGATTTTTTTCGGCCCAGAGAGGCACGCATTAATGTAAGAGCCGAAAAATCACCGCGCACACTGGCGATGTCAGGAAAAGAACGGTTGCCACCCCATTTGGTCCCACTGGCCATGCGCTAAACAAAAAGCCTTTTGGATTTTTTTCGGCCCAGAGAGGCACGCATTAATGTAAGAGCCGAAAAATCACCGCGCACACTGGCGATGTCAGGAAAAGAACGGTTGCCACCCCATTTGGTCCCACTGGCCATGCGCTAAACAAAAAGCCATTTGGTTTGGAGCCTTTTTTTTTTCGGCCCAGAGAGGCACGCATTAATGTAAGAGCCGAAAAATCACCGCGCACACTGGCGATGTCAGGAAAAGAACGGTTGCCACCCCATTTGGTCCCACTGGCCATGCGCTAAACAAAAAGCCTTTTGGATTTTTTTCGGCCCAGAGAGGCACGCATTAATGTAAGAGCCGAAAAATCACCGCGCACACTGGCGATGTCAGGAAAAGAACGGTTGCCACCCCATTTGGTCCCACTGGCCATGCGCTAAACAAAAAGCCTTTTGGATTTTTTTCGGCCCAGAGAGGCACGCATTAATGTAAGAGCCGAAAAATCACCGCGCACACTGGCGATGTCAGGAAAAGAACGGTTGCCACCCCATTTGGTCCCACTGGCCATGCGCTAAACAAAAAGCCTTTTGGATTTTTTTCGGCCCAGAGAGGCACGCATTAATGTAAGAGCCGAAAAATCACCGCGCACACTGGCGATGTCAGGAAAAGAACGGTTGCCACCCCATTTGGTCCCACTGGCCATGCGCTAAACAAAAAGCCTTTTGGATTTTTTTCGGCCCAGAGAGGCACGCATTAATGTAAGAGCCGAAAAATCACCGCGCACACTGGCGATGTCAGGAAAAGAACGGTTGCCACCCCATTTGGTCCCACTGGCCATGCGCTAAACAAAAAGCCTTTTGGATTTTTTTCGGCCCAGAGAGGCACGCATTAATGTAAGAGCCGAAAAATCACCGCGCACACTGGCGATGTCAGGAAAAGAACGGTTGCCACCCCATTTGGTCCCACTGGCCATGCGCTAAACAAAAAGCCTTTTGGATTTTTTTCGGCCCAGAGAGGCACGCATTAATGTAAGAGCCGAAAAATCACCGCGCACACTGGCGATGTCAGGAAAAGAACGGTTGCCACCCCATTTGGTCCCACTGGCCATGCGCTAAACAAAAAGCCTTTTGGATTTTTTTCGGCCCAGAGAGGCACGCATTAATTTAAGAGCCGAAAAATCACCGCGCACACTGGCGATGTCAGGAAAAGAACGGTTGCCACCCCATTTGGTCCCACTGGCCATGCGCTAAACAAAAAGCCTTTTGGATTTTTTTCGGCCCAGAGAGGCACGCATTAATTTAAGAGCCGAAAAATCACCGCGCACACTGGCGATGTCAGGAAAAGAACGGTTGCCACCCCATTTGGTCCCACTGGCCATGCGCTAAACAAAAAGCCTTTTGGATTTTTTTCGGCCCAGAGAGGCACGCATTAATTTAAGAGCCGAAAAATCACCGCGCACACTGGCGATGTCAGGAAAAGAACGGTTGCCACCCCATTTGGTCCCACTGGCCATGCGCTAAACAAAAAGCCTTTTGGATTTTTTTCGGCCCAGAGAGGCACGCATTAATTTAAGAGCCGAAAAATCACCGCGCACACTGGCGATGTCAGGAAAAGAACGGTTGCCACCCCATTTGGTCCCACTGGCCATGCGCTAAACAAAAAGCCTTTTGGATTTTTTTCGGCCCAGAGAGGCACGCATTAATTTAAGAGCCGAAAAATCACCGCGCACACTGGCGATGTCAGGAAAAGAACGGTTGCCACCCCATTTGGTCCCACTGGCCATGCGCTAAACAAAAAGCCTTTTGGATTTTTTTTTCGGCCCAGAGAGGCACGCATTAATTTAAGAGCCGAAAAATCACCGCGCACACTGGCGATGTCAGGAAAAGAACGGTTGCCACCCCATTTGGTCCCACTGGCCATGCGCTAAACAAAAAGCCTTTTGGATTTTTTTCGGCCCAGAGAGGCACGCATTAATTTAAGAGCCGAAAAATCACCGCGCACACTGGCGATGTCAGGAAAAGAACGGTTGCCACCCCATTTGGTCCCACTGGCCATGCGCTAAACAAAAAGCCTTTTGGATTTTTTTCGGCCCAGAGAGGCACGCATTAATTTAAGAGCCGAAAAATCACCGCGCACACTGGCGATGTCAGGAAAAGAACGGTTGCCACCCCATTTGGTCCCACTGGCCATGCGCTAAACAAAAAGCCTTTTGGATTTTTTTCGGCCCAGAGAGGCACGCATTAATTTAAGAGCCGAAAAATCACCGCGCACACTGGCGATGTCAGGAAAAGAACGGTTGCCACCCCATTTGGTCCCACTGGCCATGCGCTAAACAAAAAGCCTTTTGGATTTTTTTCGGCCCAGAGAGGCACGCATTAATTTAAGAGCCGAAAAATCACCGCGCACACTGGCGATGTCAGGAAAAGAACGGTTGCCACCCCATTTGGTCCCACTGGCCATGCGCTAAACAAAAAGCCTTTTGGATTTTTTTCGGCCCAGAGAGGCACGCATTAATTTAAGAGCCGAAAAATCACCGCGCACACTGGCGATGTCAGGAAAAGAACGGTTGCCACCCCATTTGGTCCCACTGGCCATGCGCTAAACAAAAAGCCTTTTGGATTTTTTTTTCGGCCCAGAGAGGCACGCATTAATTTAAGAGCCGAAAAATCACCGCGCACACTGGCGATGTCAGGAAAAGAACGGTTGCCACCCCATTTGGTCCCACTGGCCATGCGCTAAACAAAAAGCCTTTTGGATTTTTTTCGGCCCAGAGAGGCACGCATTAATTTAAGAGCCGAAAAATCACCGCGCACACTGGCGATGTCAGGAAAAGAACGGTTGCCACCCCATTTGGTCCCACTGGCCATGCGCTAAACAAAAAGCCTTTTGGATTTTTTTCGGCCCAGAGAGGCACGCATTAATTTAAGAGCCGAAAAATCACCGCGCACACTGGCGATGTCAGGAAAAGAACGGTTGCCACCCCATTTGGTCCCACTGGCCATGCGCTAAACAAAAAGCCTTTTGGATTTTTTTTTCGGCCCAGAGAGGCACGCATTAATTTAAGAGCCGAAAAATCACCGCGCACACTGGCGATGTCAGGAAAAGAACGGTTGCCACCCCATTTGGTCCCACTGGCCATGCGCTAAACAAAAAGCCTTTTGGATTTTTTTTTCGGCCCAGAGAGGCACGCATTAATTTAAGAGCCGAAAAATCACCGCGCACACTGGCGATGTCAGGAAAAGAACGGTTGCCACCCCATTTGGTCCCACTGGCCATGCGCTAAACAAAAAGCCTTTTGGATTTTTTTCGGCCCAGAGAGGCACGCATTAATTTAAGAGCCGAAAAATCACCGCGCACACTGGCGATGTCAGGAAAAGAACGGTTGCCACCCCATTTGGTCCCACTGGCCATGCGCTAAACAAAAAGCCTTTTGGATTTTTTTCGGCCCAGAGAGGCACGCATTAATTTAAGAGCCGAAAAATCACCGCGCACACTGGCGATGTCAGGAAAAGAACGGTTGCCACCCCATTTGGTCCCACTGGCCATGCGCTAAACAAAAAGCCTTTTGGATTTTTTTTTCGGCCCAGAGAGGCACGCATTAATTTAAGAGCCGAAAAATCACCGCGCACACTGGCGATGTCAGGAAAAGAACGGTTGCCACCCCATTTGGTCCCACTGGCCATGCGCTAAACAAAAAGCCTTTTGGATTTTTTTTTCGGCCCAGAGAGGCACGCATTAATTTAAGAGCCGAAAAATCACCGCGCACACTGGCGATGTCAGGAAAAGAACGGTTGCCACCCCATTTGGTCCCACTGGCCATGCGCTAAACAAAAAGCCTTTTGGATTTTTTTTTCGCCCAGAGAGGCACGCATTAATTTAAGAGCCGAAAAATCACCGCGCACACTGGCGATGTCAGGAAAAGAACGGTTGCCACCCCATTTGGTCCCACTGGCCATGCGCTAAACAAAAAGCCTTTTGGATTTTTTTCGGCCCAGAGAGGCACGCATTAATTTAAGAGCCGAAAAATCACCGCGCACACTGGCGATGTCAGGAAAAGAACGGTTGCCACCCCATTTGGTCCCACTGGCCATGCGCTAAACAAAAAGCCTTTTGGATTTTTTTTTCGGCCCAGAGAGGCACGCATTAATTTAAGAGCCGAAAAATCACCGCGCACACTGGCGATGTCAGGAAAAGAACGGTTGCCACCCCATTTGGTCCCACTGGCCATGCGCTAAACAAAAAGCCTTTTGGATTTTTTTTTCGGCCCAGAGAGGCACGCATTAATTTAAGAGCCGAAAAATCACCGCGCACACTGGCGATGTCAGGAAAAGAACGGTTGCCACCCCATTTGGTCCCACTGGCCATGCGCTAAACAAAAAGCCTTTTGGATTTTTTTTTCGGCCCAGAGAGGCACGCATTAATTTAAGAGCCGAAAAATCACCGCGCACACTGGCGATGTCAGGAAAAGAACGGTTGCCACCCCATTTGGTCCCACTGGCCATGCGCTAAACAAAAAGCCTTTTGGATTTTTTTCGGCCCAGAGAGGCACGCATTAATTTAAGAGCCGAAAAATCACCGCGCACACTGGCGATGTCAGGAAAAGAACGGTTGCCACCCCATTTGGTCCCACTGGCCATGCGCTAAACAAAAAGCCTTTTGGATTTTTTTTTCGGCCCAGAGAGGCACGCATTAATTTAAGAGCCGAAAAATCACCGCGCACACTGGCGATGTCAGGAAAAGAACGGTTGCCACCCCATTTGGTCCCACTGGCCATGCGCTAAACAAAAAGCCTTTTGGATTTTTTTTTCGGCCCAGAGAGGCACGCATTAATTTAAGAGCCGAAAAATCACCGCGCACACTGGCGATGTCAGGAAAAGAACGGTTGCCACCCCATTTGGTCCCACTGGCCATGCGCTAAACAAAAAGCCTTTTGGATTTTTTTTTCGGCCCAGAGAGGCACGCATTAATTTAAGAGCCGAAAAATCACCGCGCACACTGGCGATGTCAGGAAAAGAACGGTTGCCACCCCATTTGGTCCCACTGGCCATGCGCTAAACAAAAAGCCTTTTGATTTTTTTTTCGGCCCAGAGAGGCACGCATTAATTTAAGAGCCGAAAAATCACCGCGCACACTGGCGATGTCAGGAAAAGAACGGTTGCCACCCCATTTGGTCCCACTGGCCATGCGCTAAACAAAAAGCCTTTTGGATTTTTTTTTCGGCCCAGAGAGGCACGCATTAATTTAAGAGCCGAAAAATCACCGCGCACACTGGCGATGTCAGGAAAAGAACGGTTGCCACCCCATTTGGTCCCACTGGCCATGCGCTAAACAAAAAGCCTTTGGATTTTTTTTTCGGCCCAGAGAGGCACGCATTAATTTAAGAGCCGAAAAATCACCGCGCACACTGGCGATGTCAGGAAAAGAACGGTTGCCACCCCATTTGGTCCCACTGGCCATGCGCTAAACAAAAAGCCTTTTGGATTTTTTTTTCGGCCCAGAGAGGCACGCATTAATTTAAGAGCCGAAAAATCACCGCGCACACTGGCGATGTCAGGAAAAGAACGGTTGCCACCCCATTTGGTCCCACTGGCCATGCGCTAAACAAAAAGCCTTTGGATTTTTTTTTCGGCCCAGAGAGGCACGCATTAATTTAAGAGCCGAAAAATCACCGCGCACACTGGCGATGTCAGGAAAAGAACGGTTGCCACCCCATTTGGTCCCACTGGCCATGCGCTAAACAAAAAGCCTTTTGGATTTTTTTTTCGGCCCAGAGAGGCACGCATTAATTTAAGAGCCGAAAAATCACCGCGCACACTGGCGATGTCAGGAAAAGAACGGTTGCCACCCCATTTGGTCCCACTGGCCATGCGCTAAACAAAAAGCCTTTTGGATTTTTTTTTCGGCCCAGAGAGGCACGCATTAATTTAAGAGCCGAAAAATCACCGCGCACACTGGCGATGTCAGGAAAAGAACGGTTGCCACCCCATTTGGTCCCACTGGCCATGCGCTAAACAAAAAGCCTTTTGGATTTTTTTTTCGGCCCAGAGAGGCACGCATTAATTTAAGAGCCGAAAAATCACCGCGCACACTGGCGATGTCAGGAAAAGAACGGTTGCCACCCCATTTGGTCCCACTGGCCATGCGCTAAACAAAAAGCCTTTTGGATTTTTTTTTCGGCCCAGAGAGGCACGCATTAATTTAAGAGCCGAAAAATCACCGCGCACACTGGCGATGTCAGGAAAAGAACGGTTGCCACCCCATTTGGTCCCACTGGCCATGCGCTAAACAAAAAGCCTTTTGGATTTTTTTTTCGGCCCAGAGAGGCACGCATTAATTTAAGAGCCGAAAAATCACCGCGCACACTGGCGATGTCAGGAAAAGAACGGTTGCCACCCCATTTGGTCCCACTGGCCATGCGCTAAACAAAAAGCCTTTTGGATTTTTTTTTCGGCCCAGAGAGGCACGCATTAATTTAAGAGCCGAAAAATCACCGCGCACACTGGCGATGTCAGGAAAAGAACGGTTGCCACCCCATTTGGTCCCACTGGCCATGCGCTAAACAAAAAGCCTTTTGGATTTTTTTTTCGGCCCAGAGAGGCACGCATTAATTTAAGAGCCGAAAAATCACCGCGCACACTGGCGATGTCAGGAAAAGAACGGTTGCCACCCCATTTGGTCCCACTGGCCATGCGCTAAACAAAAAGCCTTTGGATTTTTTTTTCGGCCCAGAGAGGCACGCATTAATTTAAGAGCCGAAAAATCACCGCGCACACTGGCGATGTCAGGAAAAGAACGGTTGCCACCCCATTTGGTCCCACTGGCCATGCGCTAAACAAAAAGCCTTTTGGATTTTTTTCGGCCCAGAGAGGCACGCATTAATTTAAGAGCCGAAAAATCACCGCGCACACTGGCGATGTCAGGAAAAGAACGGTTGCCACCCCATTTGGTCCCACTGGCCATGCGCTAAACAAAAAGCCTTTTGGATTTTTTTTTCGGCCCAGAGAGGCACGCATTAATTTAAGAGCCGAAAAATCACCGCGCACACTGGCGATGTCAGGAAAAGAACGGTTGCCACCCCATTTGGTCCCACTGGCCATGCGCTAAACAAAAAGCCTTTTGGATTTTTTTTTCGGCCCAGAGAGGCACGCATTAATTTAAGAGCCGAAAAATCACCGCGCACACTGGCGATGTCAGGAAAAGAACGGTTGCCACCCCATTTGGTCCCACTGGCCATGCGCTAAACAAAAAGCCTTTTGGATTTTTTTTTCGGCCCAGAGAGGCACGCATTAATTTAAGAGCCGAAAAATCACCGCGCACACTGGCGATGTCAGGAAAAGAACGGTTGCCACCCCATTTGGTCCCACTGGCCATGCGCTAAACAAAAAGCCTTTTGATTTTTTTTTCGGCCCAGAGAGGCACGCATTAATTTAAGAGCCGAAAAATCACCGCGCACACTGGCGATGTCAGGAAAAGAACGGTTGCCACCCCATTTGGTCCCACTGGCCATGCGCTAAACAAAAAGCCTTTTGGATTTTTTTTTCGGCCCAGAGAGGCACGCATTAATTTAAGAGCCGAAAAATCACCGCGCACACTGGCGATGTCAGGAAAAGAACGGTTGCCACCCCATTTGGTCCCACTGGCCATGCGCTAAACAAAAAGCCTTTTGGATTTTTTTTTCGGCCCAGAGAGGCACGCATTAATTTAAGAGCCGAAAAATCACCGCGCACACTGGCGATGTCAGGAAAAGAACGGTTGCCACCCCATTTGGTCCCACTGGCCATGCGCTAAACAAAAAGCCTTTTGGATTTTTTTTTCGGCCCAGAGAGGCACGCATTAATTTAAGAGCCGAAAAATCACCGCGCACACTGGCGATGTCAGGAAAAGAACGGTTGCCACCCCATTTGGTCCCACTGGCCATGCGCTAAACAAAAAGCCTTTTGGATTTTTTTTTCGGCCCAGAGAGGCACGCATTAATTTAAGAGCCGAAAAATCACCGCGCACACTGGCGATGTCAGGAAAAGAACGGTTGCCACCCCATTTGGTCCCACTGGCCATGCGCTAAACAAAAAGCCTTTGGATTTTTTTTTCGGCCCAGAGAGGCACGCATTAATTTAAGAGCCGAAAAAAATCACCGCGCACACTGGCGATGTCAGGAAAAGAACGGTTGCCACCCCATTTGGTCCCACTGGCCATGCGCTAAACAAAAAGCCTTTTGGATTTTTTTTTCGGCCCAGAGAGGCACGCATTAATTTAAGAGCCGAAAAATCACCGCGCACACTGGCGATGTCAGGAAAAGAACGGTTGCCACCCCATTTGGTCCCACTGGCCATGCGCTAAACAAAAAGCCTTTTGGATTTTTTTCGGCCCAGAGAGGCACGCATTAATTTAAGAGCCGAAAAAAATCACCGCGCACACTGGCGATGTCAGGAAAAGAACGGTTGCCACCCCATTTGGTCCCACTGGCCATGCGCTAAACAAAAAGCCTTTTGGATTTTTTTCGGCCCAGAGAGGCACGCATTAATTTAAGAGCCGAAAAATCACCGCGCACACTGGCGATGTCAGGAAAAGAACGGTTGCCACCCCATTTGGTCCCACTGGCCATGCGCTAAACAAAAAGCCTTTTGGATTTTTTTCGGCCCAGAGAGGCACGCATTAATTTAAGAGCCGAAAAATCACCGCGCACACTGGCGATGTCAGGAAAAGAACGGTTGCCACCCCATTTGGTCCCACTGGCCATGCGCTAAACAAAAAGCCTTTTGGATTTTTTTTTCGGCCCAGAGAGGCACGCATTAATTTAAGAGCCGAAAAATCACCGCGCACACTGGCGATGTCAGGAAAAGAACGGTTGCCACCCCATTTGGTCCCACTGGCCATGCGCTAAACAAAAAGCCTTTTGGATTTTTTTTTCGGCCCAGAGAGGCACGCATTAATTTAAGAGCCGAAAAATCACCGCGCACACTGGCGATGTCAGGAAAAGAACGGTTGCCACCCCATTTGGTCCCACTGGCCATGCGCTAAACAAAAAGCCTTTTGGATTTTTTTTTCGGCCCAGAGAGGCACGCATTAATTTAAGAGCCGAAAAAAATCACCGCGCACACTGGCGATGTCAGGAAAAGAACGGTTGCCACCCCATTTGGTCCCACTGGCCATGCGCTAAACAAAAAGCCTTTTGGATTTTTTTCGGCCCAGAGAGGCACGCATTAATTTAAGAGCCGAAAAATCACCGCGCACACTGGCGATGTCAGGAAAAGAACGGTTGCCACCCCATTTGGTCCCACTGGCCATGCGCTAAACAAAAAGCCTTTTGGATTTTTTTTTCGGCCCAGAGAGGCACGCATTAATTTAAGAGCCGAAAAATCACCGCGCACACTGGCGATGTCAGGAAAAGAACGGTTGCCACCCCATTTGGTCCCACTGGCCATGCGCTAAACAAAAAGCCTTTTGGATTTTTTTCGGCCCAGAGAGGCACGCATTAATTTAAGAGCCGAAAAATCACCGCGCACACTGGCGATGTCAGGAAAAGAACGGTTGCCACCCCATTTGGTCCCACTGGCCATGCGCTAAACAAAAAGCCTTTTGGATTTTTTTCGGCCCAGAGAGGCACGCATTAATTTAAGAGCCGAAAAATCACCGCGCACACTGGCGATGTCAGGAAAAGAACGGTTGCCACCCCATTTGGTCCCACTGGCCATGCGCTAAACAAAAAGCCTTTTGGATTTTTTTCGGCCCAGAGAGGCACGCATTAATTTAAGAGCCGAAAAATCACCGCGCACACTGGCGATGTCAGGAAAAGAACGGTTGCCACCCCATTTGGTCCCACTGGCCATGCGCTAAACAAAAAGCCTTTTGGATTTTTTTCGGCCCAGAGAGGCACGCATTAATTTAAGAGCCGAAAAATCACCGCGCACACTGGCGATGTCAGGAAAAGAACGGTTGCCACCCCATTTGGTCCCACTGGCCATGCGCTAAACAAAAAGCCTTTTGGATTTTTTTCGGCCCAGAGAGGCACGCATTAATTTAAGAGCCGAAAAATCACCGCGCACACTGGCGATGTCAGGAAAAGAACGGTTGCCACCCCATTTGGTCCCACTGGCCATGCGCTAAACAAAAAGCCTTTTGGATTTTTTTCGGCCCAGAGAGGCACGCATTAATTTAAGAGCCGAAAAATCACCGCGCACACTGGCGATGTCAGGAAAAGAACGGTTGCCACCCCATTTGGTCCCACTGGCCATGCGCTAAACAAAAAGCCTTTTGGATTTTTTTCGGCCCAGAGAGGCACGCATTAATTTAAGAGCCGAAAAATCACCGCGCACACTGGCGATGTCAGGAAAAGAACGGTTGCCACCCCATTTGGTCCCACTGGCCATGCGCTAAACAAAAAGCCTTTTGGATTTTTTTCGGCCCAGAGAGGCACGCATTAATTTAAGAGCCGAAAAAAATCACCGCGCACACTGGCGATGTCAGGAAAAGAACGGTTGCCACCCCATTTGGTCCCACTGGCCATGCGCTAAACAAAAAGCCTTTTGGATTTTTTTCGGCCCAGAGAGGCACGCATTAATTTAAGAGCCGAAAAATCACCGCGCACACTGGCGATGTCAGGAAAAGAACGGTTGCCACCCCATTTGGTCCCACTGGCCATGCGCTAAACAAAAAAGCCTTTTGGATTTTTTTCGGCCCAGAGAGGCACGCATTAATTTAAGAGCCGAAAAATCACCGCGCACACTGGCGATGTCAGGAAAAGAACGGTTGCCACCCCATTTGGTCCCACTGGCCATGCGCTAAACAAAAAAGCCTTTTGGATTTTTTTCGGCCCAGAGAGGCACGCATTAATGTAAGAGCCGAAAAAAATCACCGCGCACACTGGCGATGTCAGGAAAAGAACGGTTGCCACCCCATTTGGTCCCACTGGCCATGCGCTAAACAAAAAGCGTTTTGGATTTTTTTCGGCCCAGAGAGGCACGCATTAATGTAAGAGCCGAAAAATCACCGCGCACACTGGCGATGTCAGGAAAAGAACGGTTGCCACCCCATTTGGTCCCACTGGCCATGCGCTAAACAAAAAAGCGTTTTGGATTTTTTTCGGCCCAGAGAGGCACGCATTAATGTAAGAGCCGAAAAAAATCACCGCGCACACTGGCGATGTCAGGAAAAGAACGGTTGCCACCCCATTTGGTCCCACTGGCCCTGCGCTAAACAAAAAAGCGTTTTGGATTTTTTTCGGGCCCAGAGAGGCACGCATTAATGTAAGAGCCGAAAAATCACCGCGCACACTGGCGATGTCAGGAAAAGAACGGTTGCCACCCCATTTGGTCCCACTGGCCCTGCGCTAAACAAAAAAGCGTTTTGGATTTTTTTCGGCCCAGAGAGGCACGCATTAATTTAAGAGCCGAAAAAAATCACCGCGCACACTGGCGATGTCAGGAAAAGAACGGTTGCCACCCCATTTGGTCCCACTGGCCATGCGCTAAACAAAAAGCCTTTTGGATTTTTTTCGGCCCAGAGAGGCACGCATTAATTTAAGAGCCGAAAAAAATCACCGCGCACACTGGCGATGTCAGGAAAAGAACGGTTGCCACCCCATTTGGTCCCACTGGCCCTGCGCTAAACAAAAAGCGTTTTGGATTTTTTTCGGCCCAGAGAGGCACGCATTAATGTAAGAGCCGAAAAATCACCGCGCACACTGGCGATGTCAGGAAAAGAACGGTTGCCACCCCATTTGGTCCCACTGGCCCTGCGCTAAACAAAAAGCGTTTTGGATTTTTTTCGGCCCAGAGAGGCACGCATTAATGTAAGAGCCGAAAAATCACCGCGCACACTGGCGATGTCAGGAAAAGAACGGTTGCCACCCCATTTGGTCCCACTGGCCCTGCGCTAAACAAAAAAGCGTTTTGGATTTTTTTCGGGCCCAGAGAGGCACGCATTAATTTAAGAGCCGAAAAATCACCGCGCACACTGGCGATGTCAGGAAAAGAACGGTTGCCACCCCATTTGGTCCCACTGGCCATGCGCTAAACAAAAAAGCGTTTTGGATTTTTTTCGGCCCAGAGAGGCACGCATTAATTTAAGAGCCGAAAAATCACCGCGCACACTGGCGATGTCAGGAAAAGAACGGTTGCCACCCCATTTGGTCCCACTGGCCCTGCGCTAAACAAAAAAGCGTTTTGGATTTTTTTCGGCCCAGAGAGGCACGCATTAATGTAAGAGCCGAAAAATCACCGCGCACACTGGCGATGTCAGGAAAAGAACGGTTGCCACCCCATTTGGTCCCACTGGCCCTGCGCTAAACAAAAAGCGTTTTGGATTTTTTTCGGGCCCAGAGAGGCACGCATTAATGTAAGAGCCGAAAAATCACCGCGCACACTGGCGATGTCAGGAAAAGAACGGTTGCCACCCCATTTGGTCCCACTGGCCATGCGCTAAACAAAAAGCCTTTTGGATTTTTTTCGGCCCAGAGAGGCACGCATTAATTTAAGAGCCGAAAAAATCACCGCGCACACTGGCGATGTCAGGAAAAGAACGGTTGCCACCCCATTTGGTCCCACTGGCCCTGCGCTAAACAAAAAGCGTTTTGGATTTTTTTCGGGCCCAGAGAGGCACGCATTAATGTAAGAGCCGAAAAATCACCGCATACACTGGCGATGTCAGGAAAAGAACGGTTGCCACCCCATCTGGTCCCACTGGCCCTGCGCCAAAAAAACTCGCTTTGGATTTTTTCGGCCCAGAGAGGCACGCATTAATGTAAGAGCCGAAAAAAATCACTGCGCACACTGGCGATGTCCGAAATGAACGGTTCCCGACTGTTGTAAACAGACAAATATGCTCTCAATTATTTGCTGTTTTACTTTGAAGGATCTTTTCCATTTTCCGGTTTGTCCACCATATATGCTGTGTGTGTTATACTTAACTACTGATTAATTCTAATAAAGCAAGAGACGTGTCACGCAGATTTTTCCTCCGTTTATCCAGCCGCCTTGAGGGGTGTCACGCAGGTATACTGAATAAGTAAGCCGCTGACAACAGGTTATGGGCCCAGAAAACCCCAAGGACGGCTGAAGAAAGTTTGAAGCCGCTGATAAGAGCGACGAACTGCGAACTCGGCGAAGAGGTTAGCGTAGCTTAGCTTTTAGCTGCTAACAGTGCTGCCTCGTGGTGCTACCCTAGGCTACCGTAGAAGCTATGGAGCAGCCAAGCCACGGCTCGAGCAGATGGTCACGTTTAACTTTTAATGGAGATGAGAAACAGTATGAGCTCTGGGAAACAAAATTCTTGGCGTACTTGCGGCTACAGGGGCTCAAAGAGACTATTTTGAGTGAAAATCCGCAGTTTGCTGACGTTGATGAAGAGGCTAAGGACAAGGAACAGAACGGGATGGCCTATGCAGAGCTGCTCCAGTTTTTGGACGACAAAAGTCTCGGCCTCGTCATGCGCGAAGCTGCAGATGATGGGAGAAAAGCCCTGAAGATGCTTCGAGAGTACTATGCAGGTAAAGGGAAACCTCGCATAATAAACCTGTATTCTGAACTGACAAGTCTGCAGATGGGAAGCAAGGAAAGCGTAACAGATTTTGTGATTAGGGCAGAGACTATCATCACGGCACTGAGAAATGCAGAAGAAGTCATGAGTGATGATCTACTCATAGCAATGGTGTTGAAAGGACTTCCAGAATCCTTCAAACCTTTTGCAGTGCATGTGACACAGAGTGAAGAAAAGCTAAAATTTGCTGACTTTAAAACTAGACTGCGATCATATGAAGACACCGAAAAACTCTGCGCTCAGGTGTCAGATAATGTGATGAAAGTGAACGTAAAAGATGACACTCCAAGGGGCGATGGCAAAAACAAGATGGCGGATATGGTGTGCTTCAAGTGCGGTGTAAAAGGGCACAAAGCACGGGCATGCCAAAGAAGACAGTGGTGCAGTTATTGCAAGAGTTCAACGCACAGAGATGCAAACTGCAGACGTCGACCAAAGAATGAACAAGCTAGACAAGCTGCAGAGGGAGACGGCAACAAGTCGTATGCTTTCTTGACCAAGGACCGGAAGCGGACATCGTTCCAGGACATGGTGTGAAGACGAAAGGCCTAATGGTGGACACCGGTGCTACATCCCACATCATCACAGATGAGACAAAGTTCAAGAGCTTCGATGAGACCTTCAAGGCTGACACACACTATGTTGAGCTAGCAGACGGAACCAAGTGCCAAGGCGTGGCGAAACGGCGGGAGAAGCAGAGGTGATCCTCATCGACAGCGAAGGACACCACCATACAGCGACATTGAGAAATACACTGTTCATCCCTTCATATCCACAAGACATTTTCTCTGTGATGGCTGCGACGGCAAGTGGAGCAACAGTGATTTTCAGCGAAGGAAAGGACATGGTGAAAATGAGTGATGGTACTGTATTCCCTATTAATGTGCAGAACAATCTTTACTACCTATCAACTGCAGACGAGGGTAATGACAAGTGCAATGGTTGTTTTGATTTGCAAACGTGGCACGAGATTCTCGGCCATTGCAATTACAGTGATGTGCAAAAGTTGACAAAAGTGGTTGATGGTATGGTAATCAAAGGAAATGCGAAAAACCTGTGTCACCATGTGAAGTGTGTATTCAAGGGAAGTTTGTGCAAACCAGAAATAGAGAGCCGGATGCAAGAGCAACAGAGGTGTTAGGCTTAGTGCATACAGATCTGGCAGGACCTATAGATCCCATTTCTATAGATGGACACAGATTTGCAGTGTCGTTTACTGATGACTTCTCAAGTACAATTTTTGTGTACTTTCTCAAACACAAGAGTGATACAGTGACTGCCACAGAAAACTTTTTAGCAGACACTGCCCCTATGGGAAGGTTAAGTGTATTAGATCTGACAATGGTACTGAGTTCATGTCCAAAGAGTACCAAGGACTTATGCGTAAACATGGCATTAGACACGAAACCTCAGCACCATACTCACCGCACCAAAACGGTACAGCAGAGAGAAACTGGAGGACTTTATTTGACATGGCGAGATGCATGTTACTTGAAAGTGACCTACCCAAAATGTTGTGGACTTACGCAGTGCAGACAGCAGTAGTGGTCAGGAACCGATGCTTTAATAATCGCACAAAGCAGACTGCTTACTTTATGTTGACTGGAAAGAAACCAAATATTTCACAAATGCAAAAGTTCGGCGCTGTGTGCTATGCATACAAGCATGACAAGAAGAAACTTGACTCTAGAAGCGAAAAGGGAGTTTTCATTGGATATGACAAAAATAGTCCAGCTTATTTTGTTTATTATCCAAACAGTGAAAAAGTGCAAAAACACAGAATGTTGAAATTTGTGACAAAGCCATCTACACAGCAACAAATCCAGACAGAAATGAGCTCAGACCAGGATGATAGTGATGATCTTTTGGACTCTGGTAGAGCAGACAGAAAGCCACATACAGTCGAAACAGTGCAGGATGATGCAGAAATGGGCAGCCCTGTATCAGACATGGGAACACAACCGAGCAGTGCAGACAGTGTGAGAAAATCAACTAGAGCCAAAAAGAAGCCGAGTTGCCTAATTGAGTATGTGACTGATGATGATGATGACCAAGTGTTTACTAACATAGACTACTGCTATAGACTGGCGTGTGACGTACCACAGTCTTTTAAAGAGGCAAAAAGTTCACTTAATGCTGACAAATGGACCAAAGCTATGGACGAAGAGATGGAGTCTTTGAATGAAAACAACACTTTTACCCTAACAGAGCTACCCCGAGGAAAGTGTGCAGTGGGGGTACGTTGGGTTTATGCATTAAAGAGAAATGAGGATGGCACAGACAAATATAAGGCTCGTTTTGTTGCTAAGGGCTACAGTCAAAAACATGGCATAGATTTTAAGGAAACATTCTCTCCAACAGCAAATATGACAAGCATGAGGGGACTAATGCAAAAAGCGGTTCAGGAAAATTTGCTACTCCACCAAATGGACGTAAAGACAGCTTATCTTCATGCACCCATAGATTGTGAGCTCTATGTAGAACAACCAGAGGGTTATGAGGTAATAAGTACTGAACAGAAGCTTGTGTACAAACTTGAAAAGTCACTGTACGGCCTTAAACAGGCAGGTCGTAATTGGAATCTGATGTTACATTCTTACTTGATTGACAACGACTTCATTCAGAATGAAGCTGATTATTGTGTCTATTTCAAAGAAAAGGGAAATGACAAAGTCACCATAATAATTTGGGTTGATGATTTAATCATAGCTGCTACTGATGAGGAAGTAATGAAAAATGTGAAAAACATGCTTGCAGCTATATTCAAAATGAAAGATTTGGGAAAACTGAGACATTTTCTGGGAATTGATTTTGATCAGTCAGAGGAATGTGTGAAAATGTCACAAAGAACCTATGTGGAAAAGTTACTTGTAAGATTTAACATGGAGGATTGTAAAGCGAGATAAAAACACCATGTGAACAGAAATTCAACTACTCTGATGATGCAAAGCCACTAGACAATGTAACTAAGTACAGAGAAATGGTTGGAAGTCTTATTTACTTGTCTATGTGCACACGGCCTGATTTGAGTTTTGTAGTTAGTAGGTTATCACAGTCATTTACAAATCCCACTGAAGAGCACTGGGTAACTGCCAAACATGTACTGAGATATCTGAAAGGTACTACAACACAAGAACTATGCTACCGGAAATACGACAAACTACAGATACATGCCTATAGTGATGCGGACTGGGCAGCAGATGTTACGGACGCAGCACAACTGGCTATTGTGTATGTCTGAATGAAAGAGGTCCTGTTGTGTCATGGAAAACCAAAAAGCAGAAAACTGTAGAATTGTCAACATGTGAGGCTGAATATATGTCACTAGCCGCAACTATTCAAGAGTGTTTACATTTGACCCAACTACTGAATGATATGAAAACGTGTGGAGATTCACCTGCCAAAGTGTTTGAGGATAATCAGGGTACTATAGCTCTAGCAAAGAATCCCGTGAACAGGCAGAGGAGCAAACGCATTGATGTTAAATACCATTTCATTAGATCTACTGTAAATGAAGGCAAGGTAGACCTACAGTATTGTCCAACTGAAGTGATGCTTGCAGATGTTATGACGAAACCTGCATCATGAACTAAGTTGTCGATTATTTTCAAGTTGTTGTTTGGGTCATGAGTATTTTATTTTTGATGTAAAGTGACTAGGATGCCAATAATGTGAGAGCAAGTGGGGTGTTGTAAACAGACAAATATGCTCTCAATTATTTCCTGTTTTACTTTGAAGGATATTTTCCAACTTCCGGTTTGTCCACTATATATGCTCTGTGTGTTATACTTAACTACTGATTTATTCTAATAAAGAGACGTGTCACGTAGATTTTTCCTCCGTTTATCCAGCCGCCTTGAGGGGTGTCACGCAGGTATACTGAATAAGTAAGCCGCTGACAACACACTCCATTATTGGTTGGTTGTGAGGAGTGTTGATTTGTATAAGCTTGGCTTGACCATACTAAATGGGCATATAGCCCTGCTCCCCATGACCGCCGTGCATGGGACCGCACCTTGGTCTTATTAAAAAAAAAAGTGGACCTACAGCATTTCTAGTTGAGGACCACTGCTCTACTCCTCGTCAACAAGTATAGAGTGGGTCCGAGGACCGCAAGAATCACGAAGAAATCAAGTAAATACCACTACAATGTTTGTTTGAACCAAGTCATTTGCGTGACAGCTGGAGTCAATAATGCCGCACTTCACTTCCGGTTTGGCCGTTGGGATTTGGAGTCCTTTTGCTCCATTCCAGTTATGTTTGCTGAATGCTTTCTCATGTTTGGAATCATGAATATTGATAATACATAGTTTAAAATCATGGTTGATTTAATTATTTTTTATTATTATTGTGAAGTTGAAGGTATTGAATTAATTAATGTAGTGTTAGTTGTAGTGGTAATAATAGTAGTACTCAGAGAATGTTAAGAGATCAGCCATCTCGTTACCTCTGCGTCCCGCGTCCTACACGCATAATATTCCCACGGACGCACAGTTCCAAATAATGTGCGTTTTTGAGACGCAAGGAAATTTCTCAGTCAAAAAAAACTACGGCAAGCCTGATGATTTCACGTAACAATCGTTACCGGTAGCGTGTCGTTTTCCGTGGCATCATTTTCACGGTACCGAAAAATAGTTTAACTATGAAAGTCACCGCACACGAGTTGACTGTGTGATCAATGCGATTTCACTGCGCCTGTATGTGTGTTTGTGGTGTGGTGTGGCGTGTGAGTGTGTTTCTTCTAATTTACTTTCGTTTTATGTTTCAGTATTGGGGACGCAACAGATGACGTTATGTGCGCATGCGGTTGCTATTTCAGTCCGCAAACTGAGGAATCGCGCGAATGACAGTTTGAGATGGCGGCGAAAAACTCCCTAAGGTCTACTAATTACGACATTTAAGAAATGGGAATGCCAGTCTGATTTTTCGTACGTATCGTCCGAAGGGCGTATCACTCAACTCACATGTGACGTATGCACAGAACACGAGAGCAAGATATGACGCGAGGCAAGTTGGTCATTAGATATGGAGGCTAATCGCTGTGAAAAATATGATGAAACAGTCTTGGTTATTCTATAATTTACTGTTTGTAGCATGGTCACTTTAGGAATAAAACTTTCGTCACAAGGTGTAGTTATGCTCATGTTAACTGTAAATAGATTTGATAAAATGACACACTTGCCTGTGACAAACTTAGAAAAAGGGTGACATGAGTAGCTGCACCTAGGGTGGCTACATTAAGCAAATCAAAATTATATCCTGTTGTTTAATAATTGCTCAGACATGTTTTTATGTTGATAGGTTCTGATTGGCTGTTGAAGTAAGAGAAGCAGGAAGTGATCTTAGTTACGATTGTTGTGTTCTCGAACGTGCTGCGGTGCAGACGTCTTTTCCCCCTTTTAATAAAACTGCATTTAAATGATTCCATCTCTCGTTTTGTCGTTCGTAATGTAGAGCCATCCACCAAAAACAACGAACCCCTCAACTTACACTAGCCTGACAGGCCGAGAGCTCAAAGCGCCATGAGTTTCTTAGTACAGTACATGGAAAAAGGGAGGAAGAAAGAAATGCAACAAATTCGCCCCCCATTCTCCGTGACCTGGAGGGTGCCTGTAAACTATAAATGGGGAAATTTTGACTCTGTCTTTCGCTACGGCCATACTACCCTGAGAATGCCCGATCTCGGAAGCTAAGCAGGGTCGTGCCTGGTTAGTACTTGGATGGGAGACCGCCTGGGAATACCAGGTGCTGTAAGCTTTGTACCCACCTGCAATTCATGACACAAATCAAGGCTCTTTCCTATTAATTATCGCTTTCATTTCTCATTCAATTTTTATTTCTGCTACGGTTTCAAATCGTTTCCGTCACATTGATTTGACTGATCAACGTATTTTTGTAATATTATAGTTTTCCAGCAGAGGGAGCCATCTGGACGGGATCGGTAATGATCGCACTTGGATGGGAAGCAGCCTGGGATTTCCGCCTGCTGGATGCTTTTTCACCTCCACTGGAAAAGCCAACTTTCACAACAGACATCAAGAACAGTACTGCAGCTGCGTGCTCGCAGCGAACCGTATGTTAGTGTAAGCTTATATTATATTATTAATTATCATTTTATGTTTGAGCATCATATTATTTCATGTTAAGCATATCAAAAATATATCCTGTTGTTTAATAATTGCTCAGACATGTTTTTATGTTGATAGGTTCTGATTGGCTGTTGAAGTAAGAGAAGCAGGAAGTGACCTTAGTTACGATTGTTGTGTTCTCAAACGTGCTGCGGTGCAGACGTCTTTTCCCCTTTTAATAAAACTGCATTTAAATGATTCCATCTCTCGTTTTGTCGTTCGTAATGTAGAGCCATCCGCCAAAAAAATGAACCCCTCAACTTACACTAGCCTGACAGGCCGAGAGCTCAAAACGCCAAGAGTTTCTTAGTACAGTACATGGAAAAAGGGAGGAAGTACGAAATGCAACAAATTTGCCCCCCCATTCTCCGTGACCTGGAGGTGCCTGTAAACTATAAAGGGGGACATTTTGACTCTGTCCTTCGCTACGGCCATACTACCCTGAGAACGCCCGATCTCCTCCGGTCTCGAAGCTAAGCAGGGTCGGGCCTGGTTAGTACTTGGATGGGAGACCGCCTGGGAATACCAGGTGCTGTAAGCTTTGTACCCACCTGCAATTCATGACACAAATCAAGGCTCTTTCCTATTAATTATCGCTTTCATTTCTCATTCAATTTTTATTTCTGCTACGGTTTCAAATCGTTTCCGTCACATTGATTTGACTGATCAACGTATTTTTGTAATATTATAGTTTTCCAGCAGAGGGAGCCATCTGGACGGGATCGGTAATGATCGCACTTGGATGGGAAGCAGCCTGGGATTTCCGCCTGCTGGATGCTTTTGCACCTCCACTGGAAAAGCCAACTTTCACAACAGACATCAAGAACAGTACTGCAGCTGCGTGCTCGCAGCGAACTGTATGTTAGTGTAAGCTTATATTATATTATTAATTATCATTTTATGTTTGAGCATCATATTATTTCATGTTAATGTAACCCAGCCTTGATGAGACTGTTATTGTTGATTCTGTTAAGGTGATATTGTTTGTGATAATGCTCTTTCAGAGGGACATTGAACGCACCGCAGCGCTAGGAGGGAAGACTCGTTCGCGAAAAAACAGAACATTCTCGCACTCTCAGGCGGGTCGAACCGAAGGAATGATAATTGAAAACTGATCCTGAAACCTCTACCTGTGCAAGGTAGTAAAGTTGAATCCTGTGGCGATCTTTTTTTTCTTTTCAAGGCAAAAGAAGGGTTTAGAAGAGATAACGTTCCTGGTGAGTGTTTTAGTTGAATATGTCCGATTAGCATTCCTAGCATTCAAATTGTAACATTAAAAAAACAGTCAGGAATGAAGTTGGTGAAAATGGAGATTGTTATTCTGTTGATATAAGATATAACCGTGCTGTTATAAAAGAAAAATGGATTAAACCATTGTATCGACGCGTGCTCTCCATAGCTAGTGAATTAGCATCGAGCTAAGCTAACGTGCTCACGGCAAATAGCGCTGTGGCCTTCATTCGAGCCAGGTTTACCAAACCGTTTATTTTCCCGAGCCGATTGTTGCCACATTGAGTGAATGCCTTGCGCATTTTGTGCAGGCTGTTTTTTTGGGACTCATTGACCATCGAAAGATTTGGACTACGTCGCCTGTAGATTGATGCCACGGGGACGTCAGTGAAGGACATCTGACTTCAAAGCCACTCGTCCCCTGGAGGGTGGTAGGACAGTTGAAAGGATTTCCTTTTTTTTTTTTTTGACGAAACCAATATTTTTGTTTAATCTGAGATCTCAATCGTTTTTTTCCATGGGTCAGATCTGATACCAAAACAACTGATAAGAACTGATAACAATTTAATTTGTGGTTTTCCTTGATCATTTTTTTGTATTCTATTTCAGAGGAGTGTATTCAGTTCAGTTCCCCATTTACCCCATTTGTAAATATTTACTCAATATATATATATTTTTTGAAAAAACTAAGTCAGTGTGTCTTCTCTGTTGGAGGTTTCCCTTGACTCTAACTAAGGTCAACTGTTGCCAATCTCACTGTGACCTTAAGTGCACCCTAACTCAAATAGATTTGATAAAATGACACACTTGCCTGTGACAAACTTAGAAAAAGGGTGACATGAGTAGCTGCACCTAGGGTGGCTACATTAAGCATATCAAAATTATATCCTGTCGTTTAATAATTGCTCAGACATGTTTTTATGTTGATAGGTTCTGATTGGCTGTTGAAGTAAGAGAAGCAGGAAGTGATCTTAGTTACGATTGTTGTGTTCTCGAACGTGCTGCGGTGCAGACGTCTTTTCCCCTTTTAATAAAACTGCATTTAAATGATTCCATCTCTCGCTTTGTCGTTCGTAATGTAGAGCCATCCACCAAAAACAACGAACCCCTCAACTTACACTAGCCTGACAGGCCGAGAGCTCAAAGCGCCATGAGTTTCTTAGTACAGTACATGGAAAAAGGGAGGAAGAAAGAAATGCAACAAATTCGCCCCCCATTATCCGTGACCTGGAGGTGCCTGTAAACTATAAATGGGGAAATTTTGACTCTGTCTTTCGCTACGGCCATACTACCCTGAGAACGCCCGATCTCGTCCGATCTCGAAGCTAAGCAGGGTCGGGCCTGGTTAGTACTTGGATGGGAGACTGCCTGGGAATACCAGGTGCTGTAAGCTTTTGCACCCACCTGCAATTCATGACACAAATCAAGGCTTTTTCCTATTAATTATCGCTTTCATTTCTCATTCAATTTTTATTTCTGCTACGGTTTCAAATCGTTTCCGTCACATTGATTTGACTGATCAACGTATTTTTGTAATATTATAGTTTTCCAGCAGAGGGAGCCATCTGGACGGGATCGGTAATGATCGCACTTGGATGGGAAGCAGCCTGGGATTTCCGCCTGCTGGATGCTTTTGCACCTCCACTGGAAAAGCCAACTTTCACAACAGACATCAAGAACAGTACTGCAGCTGCGTGCTCGCAGCGAACCGTATGTTAGTGTAAGCTTATATTATATTATTAATTATCATTTTATGTTTGAGCATCATATTATTTCATGTTAATGTAACCCAGCCTTGATGAGACTGTTATTGTTGATTCTGTTAAGGTGATATTGTTTGTGATAATGCTGTTTCAGAGGGACATTGAACGCACCGCAGCGCTAGGAGGGAAGACTCGTTCGCGAAAAACAGAACATTCTCGCACTCTCAGGCGGGTCGAACCGAAGGAATGATAATTGAAAACTGATCCTGAAACCTCTACCTGTGCAAGGTAGTAAAGTTGAATCCTGTGGCGATCTTTTTTCTTTTCAAGGCAAAAGAAGGGTTTAGAAGAGATAACGTTCCTGGTGAGTGTTTTAGTTGAATATGTCCGATTAGCATTCCTAGCATTCAAATTGTAACATTAAAAAAACAGTCAGGAATGAAGTTGGTGAAAATGGAGATTGTTATTCTGTTGATATAAGATATAACCGTGCTGTTATAAAAGAAAAATGGATTAAACCATTGTATCGACGCGTGCTCTCCATAGCTAGTGAATTAGCATCGAGCTAAGCTAACGTGCTCACGGCAAATAGCGCTGTGGCCTTCATTCGAGCCAGGTTTACCAAACCGTTTATTTTCCCGAGCCGATTGTTGCCACATTGAGTGAATGCCTTGCGCATTTTGTGCAGGCTGTTTTTTTGGGACTCATTGACCATCGAAAGATTTGGACTACGCCGCCTGTAGATTGATGCCACGGGGACGCCAGTGAAGGACATCTGACTTCAAAGCCACCCGTCCCCTGGAGGGTGGTAGGACAGTTGAAAGGATTTCCTTTTTTTTTTTTTTGACGAAACCAATATTTTTGTTTAATCTGAGATCTCAGTCGTTTTTTTCCATGGGTCAGATCTGATACCAAAACAACTGATAAGAACTGATAACAATTTAATTTGTGGTTTTCCTTGATCATTTTTTTGTATTCTATTTCAGAGGAGTGTATTCAGTTCAGTTCCCCATTTACCCCATTTGTAAATATTTACTCAATATATATATATATTTTTGAAAAAACTAAGTCAGTGTGTCTTCTCTGTTGGAGGTTTCCCTTGACTCTAACTAAGGTCAACTGTTGCCAATCTCACTGTGACCTTAAGTGCACCCTAACTCAAATAGATTTGATAAAATGACACACTTGCCTGTGACAAACTTAGAAAAAGGGTGACATGAGTAGCTGCACCTAGGGTGGCTACATTAAGCATATCAAAATTATATCCTGTCGTTTAATAATTGCTCAGACATGTTTTTATGTTGATAGGTTCTGATTGGCTGTTGAAGTAAGAGAAGCAGGAAGTGATCTTAGTTACGATTGTTGTGTTCTCGAACGTGCTGCGGTGCAGACGTCTTTTCCCCTTTTAATAAAACTGCATTTAAATGATTCCATCTCTCGCTTTGTCGTTCAGTAATGTAGAGCCATCCACCAAAAACAACGAACCCCTCAACTTACACTAGCCTGACAGGCCGAGAGCTCAAAGCGCCATGAGTTTCTTAGTACAGTACATGGAAAAAGGGAGGAAGAAAGAAATGCAACAAATTCGCCCCCCATTCTCCGTGACCTGGAGGTGCCTGTAAACTATAAATGGGGAAATTTTGACTCTGTCTTTCGCTACGGCCATACTACCCTGAGAACGCCCGATCTCGTCCGATCTCGGAAGCTAAGCAGGGTCGGGCCTGGTTAGTACTTGGATGGGAGACTGCCTGGGAATACCAGGTGCTGTAAGCTTTGCACCCACCTGCAATTCATGACACAAATCAAGGCTTTTTCCTATTAATTATCGCTTTCATTTCTCATTCAATTTTTATTTCTGCTACGGTTTCAAATCGTTTCCGTCACATTGATTTGACTGATCAATGTATTTTTGTAATATTATAATTTTCCAGCAGAGGGAGCCCTCTGGAAGGGGATCGGTAATGATCGCACTTGGATGGGAAGCAGCCTGGGATTTCTGCCTGCTGGATGCTTTTGCACCTCCACTGAAAAGCCAACTTTCACAACAGACATCAAGAACAGTACTGCAGCTGCGTGCTCGCAGCGAACCGTATGCTAGTGTATGCTTATATTATATTATTAATTATCATTTTATGTTTGAGCATCATATTATTTCATGTTAAGCATATCAAAAATATATCCTGTTGTTTAATAATTGCTCAGACATGTTTTTATGTTGATAGGTTCTGATTGGCTGTTGAAGTAAGAGAAGCAGGAAGTGACCTTAGTTACGATTGTTGTGTTCTCAAACGTGCTGCGGTGCAGACGTCTTTTCCCCTTTTAATAAAACTGCATTTAAATGATTCCATCTCTCGTTTTGTCGTTCGTAATGTAGAGCCATCCGCCAAAAAAATGAACCCCTCAACTTACACTAGCCTGACAGGCCGAGAGCTCAAAACGCCAAGAGTTTCTTAGTACAGTACATGGAAAAAGGGAGGAAGTACGAAATGCAACAAATTTGCCCCCCCATTCTCCGTGACCTGGAGGTGCCTGTAAACTATAAAGGGGGACATTTTGACTCTGTCCTTCGCTACGGCCATACTACCCTGAGAACGCCCGATCTCCTCCGGTCTCGAAGCTAAGCAGGGTCGGGCCTGGTTAGTACTTGGATGGGAGACCGCCTGGGAATACCAGGTGCTGTAAGCTTTGTACCCACCTGCAATTCATGACACAAATCAAGGCTCTTTCCTATTAATTATCGCTTTCATTTCTCATTCAATTTTTATTTCTGCTACGGTTTCAAATCGTTTCCGTCACATTGATTTGACTGATCAACGTATTTTTGTAATATTATAGTTTTCCAGCAGAGGGAGCCATCTGGACGGGATCGGTAATGATCGCACTTGGATGGGAAGCAGCCTGGGATTTCCGCCTGCTGGATGCTTTTGCACCTCCACTGGAAAAGCCAACTTTCACAACAGACATCAAGAACAGTACTGCAGCTGCGTGCTCGCAGCGAACCGTATGTTAGTGTAAGCTTATATTATATTATTAATTATCATTTTATGTTTGAGCATCATATTATTTCATGTTAATGTAACCCAGCCTTGATGAGACTGTTATTGTTGATTCTGTTAAGGTGATATTGTTTGTGATAATGCTGTTTCAGAGGGACATTGAACGCACCGCAGCGCTAGGAGGGAAGACTCGTTCGCGAAAAAACAGAACATTCTCGCACTCTCAGGCGGGTCGAACCGAAGGAATGATAATTGAAAACTGATCCTTGAAACCTCTACCTGTGCAAGGTAGTAAAGTTGAATCCTGTGGCGATCTTTTTTTTCTTTTCAAGGCAAAAGAAGGGTTTAGAAGAGATAACGTTCCTGGTGAGTGTTTTAGTTGAATATGTCCGATTAGCATTCCTAGCATTCAAATTGTAACATTAAAAAAACAGTCAGGAATGAAGTTGGTGAAAATGGAGATTGTTATTCTGTTGATATAAGATATAACCGTGCTGTTATAAAAGAAAAATGGATTAAACCATTGTATCGACGCGTGCTCTCCATAGCTAGTGAATTAGCATCGAGCTAAGCTAACGTGCTCACGGCAAATAGCGCTGTGGCCTTCATTCGAGCCAGGTTTACCAAACCGTTTATTTTCCCGAGCCGATTGTTGCCACATTGAGTGAATGCCTTGCGCATTTTGTGCAGGCTGTTTTTTTGGGACTCATTGACCATCGAAAGATTTGGACTACGTCGCCTGTAGATTGATGCCACGGGGACGCCAGTGAAGGACATCTGACTTCAAAGCCACCCGTCCCCTGGAGGGTGGTAGGACAGTTGAAAGGATTTCCTTTTTTTTTTTTTTGACGAAACCAATATTTTTGTTTAATCTGAGATCTCAGTCGTTTTTTTCCATGGGTCAGATCTGATACCAAAACAACTGATAAGAACTGATAACAATTTAATTTGTGGTTTTCCTTGATCATTTTTTTGTATTCTATTTCAGAGGAGTGTATTCAGTTCAGTTCCCCATTTACCCCATTTGTAAATATTTACTCAATATATATATATATTTTTGAAAAAACTAAGTCAGTGTGTCTTCTCTGTTGGAGGTTTCCCTTGACTCTAACTAAGGTCAACTGTTGCCAATCTCACTGTGACCTTAAGTGCACCCTAACTCAAATAGATTTGATAAAATGACACACTTGCCTGTGACAAACTTAGAAAAAGGGTGACATGAGTAGCTGCACCTAGGGTGGCTACATTAAGCATATCAAAATTATATCCTGTCGTTTAATAATTGCTCAGACATGTTTTTATGTTGATAGGTTCTGATTGGCTGTTGAAGTAAGAGAAGCAGGAAGTGATCTTAGTTACGATTGTTGTGTTCTCGAACGTGCTGCGGTGCAGACGTCTTTTCCCCTTTTAATAAAACTGCATTTAAATGATTCCATCTCTCGCTTTGTCGTTCAGTAATGTAGAGCCATCCACCAAAAACAACGAACCCCTCAACTTACACTAGCCTGACAGGCCGAGAGCTCAAAGCGCCATGAGTTTCTTAGTACAGTACATGGAAAAAGGGAGGAAGAAAGAAATGCAACAAATTCGCCCCCCATTCTCCGTGACCTGGAGGTGCCTGTAAACTATAAATGGGGAAATTTTGACTCTGTCTTTCGCTACGGCCATACTACCCTGAGAACGCCCGATCTCGTCCGATCTCGGAAGCTAAGCAGGGTCGGGCCTGGTTAGTACTTGGATGGGAGACTGCCTGGGAATACCAGGTGCTGTAAGCTTTTGCACCCACCTGCAATTCATGACACAAATCAAGGCTTTTTCCTATTAATTATCGCTTTCATTTCTCATTCAATTTTTATTTCTGCTACGGTTTCAAATCGTTTCCGTCACATTGATTTGACTGATCAATGTATTTTTGTAATATTATAATTTTCCAGCAGAGGGAGCCCTCTGGAAGGGGATCGGTAATGATCGCACTTGGATGGGAAGCAGCCTGGGATTTCTGCCTGCTGGATGCTTTTGCACCTCCACTGAAAAGCCAACTTTCACAACAGACATCAAGAACAGTACTGCAGCTGCGTGCTCGCAGCGAACCGTATGCTAGTGTATGCTTATATTATATTATTAATTATCATTTTATGTTTGAGCATCATATTATTTCATGTTAAGCATATCAAAAATATATCCTGTTGTTTAATAATTGCTCAGACATGTTTTTATGTTGATAGGTTCTGATTGGCTGTTGAAGTAAGAGAAGCAGGAAGTGACCTTAGTTACGATTGTTGTGTTCTCAAACGTGCTGCGGTGCAGACGTCTTTTCCCCTTTTAATAAAACTGCATTTAAATGATTCCATCTCTCGCTTTGTCGTTCGTAATGTAGAGCCATCCGCCAAAAAAATGAACCCCTCAACTTACACTAGCCTGACAGGCCGAGAGCTCAAAACGCCAAGAGTTTCTTAGTACAGTACATGGAAAAAGGGAGGAAGTACGAAATGCAACAAATTTGCCCCCCATTCTCCGTGACCTGGAGGTGCCTGTAAACTATAAAGGGGGACATTTTGACTCTGTCCTTCGCTACGGCCATACTACCCTGAGAACGCCCGATCTCCTCCGGTCTCGAAGCTAAGCAGGGTCGGGCCTGGTTAGTACTTGGATGGGAGACCGCCTGGGAATACCAGGTGCTGTAAGCTTTGTACCCACCTGCAATTCATGACACAAATCAAGGCTCTTTCCTATTAATTATCGCTTTCATTTCTCATTCAATTTTTATTTCTGCTACGGTTTCAAATCGTTTCCGTCACATTGATTTGACTGATCAACGTATTTTTGTAATATTATAGTTTTCCAGCAGAGGGAGCCATCTGGACGGGATCGGTAATGATCGCACTTGGATGGGAAGCAGCCTGGGATTTCCGCCTGCTGGATGCTTTTGCACCTCCACTGGAAAAGCCAACTTTCACAACAGACATCAAGAACAGTACTGCAGCTGCGTGCTCGCAGCGAACCGTATGTTAGTGTAAGCTTATATTATATTATTAATTATCATTTTATGTTTGAGCATCATATTATTTCATGTTAATGTAACCCAGCCTTGATGAGACTGTTATTGTTGATTCTGTTAAGGTGATATTGTTTGTGATAATGCTGTTTCAGAGGGACATTGAACGCACCGCAGCGCTAGGAGGGAAGACTCGTTCGCGAAAAAACAGAACATTCTCGCACTCTCAGGCGGGTCGAACCGAAGGAATGATAATTGAAAACTGATCCTTGAAACCTCTACCTGTGCAAGGTAGTAAAGTTGAATCCTGTGGCGATCTTTTTTTCTTTTCAAGGCAAAAGAAGGGTTTAGAAGAGATAACGTTCCTGGTGAGTGTTTTAGTTGAATATGTCCGATTAGCATTCCTAGCATTCAAATTGTAACATTAAAAAAACAGTCAGGAATGAAGTTGGTGAAAATGGAGATTGTTATTCTGTTGATATAAGATATAACCGTGCTGTTATAAAAGAAAAATGGATTAAACCATTGTATCGACGCGTGCTTTCCATAGCTAGTGAATTAGCATCGAGCTAAGCTAACGTGCTCACGGCAAATAGCGCTGTGGCCTTCATTCGAGCCAGGTTTACCAAACCGTTTATTTTCCCGAGCCGATTGTTGCCACATTGAGTGAATGCCTTGCGCATTTTGTGCAGGCTGTTTTTTTGGGACTCATTGACCATCGAAAGATTTGGACTACGTCGCCTGTAGATTGATGCCACGGGGACGCCAGTGAAGGACATCTGACTTCAAAGCCACCCGTCCCCTGGAGGGTGGTAGGACAGTTGAAAGGATTTCCTTTTTTTTTTTTTTGACGAAACCAATATTTTTGTTTAATCTGAGATCTCAGTCGTTTTTTTCCATGGGTCAGATCTGATACCAAAACAACTGATAAGAACTGATAACAATTTAATTTGTGGTTTTCCTTGATCATTTTTTTGTATTCTATTTCAGAGGAGTGTATTCAGTTCAGTTCCCCATTTACCCCATTTGTAAATATTTACTCAATATATATATATTTTTTTGAAAAAACTAAGTCAGTGTGTCTTCTCTGTTGGAGGTTTCCCTTGACTCTAACTAAGGTCAACTGTTGCCAATCTCACTGTGACCTTAAGTGCACCCTAACTCAAATAGATTTGATAAAATGACACACTTGCCTGTGACAAACTTAGAAAAAGGGTGACATGAGTAGCTGCACCTAGGGTGGCTACATTAAGCATATCAAAATTATATCCTGTCGTTTAATAATTGCTCAGACATGTTTTTATGTTGATAGGTTCTGATTGGCTGTTGAAGTAAGAGAAGCAGGAAGTGATCTTAGTTACGATTGTTGTGTTCTCGAACGTGCTGCGGTGCAGACGTCTTTTCCCCTTTTAATAAAACTGCATTTAAATGATTCCATCTCTCGCTTTGTCGTTCGTAATGTAGAGCCATCCACCAAAAACAACGAACCCCTCAACTTACACTAGCCTGACAGGCCGAGAGCTCAAAGCGCCATGAGTTTCTTAGTACAGTACATGGAAAAAGGGAGGAAGAAAGAAATGCAACAAATTCGCCCCCCATTCTCCGTGACCTGGAGGTGCCTGTAAACTATAAATGGGGAAATTTTGACTCTGTCTTTCGCTACGGCCATACTACCCTGAGAACGCCCGATCTCGTCCGATCTCGGAAGCTAAGCAGGGTCGGGCCTGGTTAGTACTTGGATGGGAGACTGCCTGGGAATACCAGGTGCTGTAAGCTTTTGCACCCACCTGCAATTCATGACACAAATCAAGGCTTTTTCCTATTAATTATCGCTTTCATTTCTCATTCAATTTTTATTTCTGCTACGGTTTCAAATCGTTTCCGTCACATTGATTTGACTGATCAATGTATTTTTGTAATATTATAATTTTCCAGCAGAGGGAGCCATCTGGAAGGGATCGGTAATGATCGCACTTGGATGGGAAGCAGCCTGGGATTTC
>JAKGUB010000541.1:65000-72500 GCA_026261675.1 Hippocampus mohnikei
ATTATAATTTTCCAGCAGAGGGAGCCCTCTGGAAGGGGATCGGTAATGATCGCACTTGGATGGGAAGCAGCCTGGGATTTCTGCCTGCTGGATGCTTTTGCACCTCCACTGGAAAAGCCAACTTTCACAACAGACATCAAGAACAGTACTGCAGCTGCGTGCTCGCAGCGAACCGTATGCTAGTGTATGCTTATATTATATTATTAATTATCATTTTATGTTTGAGCATCATATTATTTCATGTTAAGCATATCAAAAATATATCCTGTTGTTTAATAATTGCTCAGACATGTTTTTATGTTGATAGGTTCTGATTGGCTGTTGAAGTAAGAGAAGCAGGAAGTGACCTTAGTTACGATTGTTGTGTTCTCAAACGTGCTGCGGTGCAGACGTCTTTTCCCCTTTTAATAAAACTGCATTTAAATGATTCCATCTCTCGTTTTGTCGTTCGTAATGTAGAGCCATCCGCCAAAAAAATGAACCCCTCAACTTACACTAGCCTGACAGGCCGAGAGCTCAAAACGCCAAGAGTTTCTTAGTACAGTACATGGAAAAAGGGAGGAAGTACGAAATGCAACAAATTTGCCCCCCATTCTCCGTGACCTGGAGGTGCCTGTAAACTATAAAGGGGGACATTTTGACTCTGTCCTTCGCTACGGCCATACTACCCTGAGAACGCCCGATCTCCTCCGGTCTCGGAAGCTAAGCAGGGTCGGGCCTGGTTAGTACTTGGATGGGAGACCGCCTGGGAATACCAGGTGCTGTAAGCTTTTGTACCCACCTGCAATTCATGACACAAATCAAGGCTCTTTCCTATTAATTATCGCTTTCATTTCTCATTCAATTTTTATTTCTGCTACGGTTTCAAATCGTTTCCGTCACATTGATTTGACTGATCAACGTATTTTTGTAATATTATAGTTTTCCAGCAGAGGGAGCCATCTGGACGGGATCGGTAATGATCGCACTTGGATGGGAAGCAGCCTGGGATTTCCGCCTGCTGGATGCTTTTGCACCTCCACTGGAAAAGCCAACTTTCACAACAGACATCAAGAACAGTACTGCAGCTGCGTGCTCGCAGCGAACCGTATGTTAGTGTAAGCTTATATTATATTATTAATTATCATTTTATGTTTGAGCATCATATTATTTCATGTTAATGTAACCCAGCCTTGATGAGACTGTTATTGTTGATTCTGTTAAGGTGATATTGTTTGTGATAATGCTGTTTCAGAGGGACATTGAACGCACCGCAGCGCTAGGAGGGAAGACTCGTTCGCGAAAAAAACAGAACATTCTCGCACTCTCAGGCGGGTCGAACCGAAGGAATGATAATTGAAAACTGATCCTTGAAACCTCTACCTGTGCAAGGTAGTAAAGTTGAATCCTGTGGCGATCTTTTTTTCTTTTCAAGGCAAAAGAAGGGTTTAGAAGAGATAACGTTCCTGGTGAGTGTTTTAGTTGAATATGTCCGATTAGCATTCCTAGCATTCAAATTGTAACATTAAAAAAACAGTCAGGAATGAAGTTGGTGAAAATGGAGATTGTTATTCTGTTGATATAAGATATAACCGTGCTGTTATAAAAGAAAAAATGGATTAAACCATTGTATCGACGCGTGCTTTCCATAGCTAGTGAATTAGCATCGAGCTAAGCTAACGTGCTCACGGCAAATAGCGCTGTGGCCTTCATTCGAGCCAGGTTTACCAAACCGTTTATTTTCCCGAGCCGATTGTTGCCACATTGAGTGAATGCCTTGCGCATTTTGTGCAGGCTGTTTTTTTGGGACTCATTGACCATCGAAAGATTTGGACTACGTCGCCTGTAGATTGATGCCACGGGGACGTCAGTGAAGGACATCTGGACTTCAAAGCCACCCGTCCCCTGGAGGGTGGTAGGACAGTTGAAAGGATTTTTTTTTTTTTTTTTTTGACGAAACCAATATTTTTGTTTAATCTGAGATCTCAGTCGTTTTTTTCCATGGGTCAGATCTGATACCAAAACAACTGATAAGAACTGATAACAATTTAATTTGTGGTTTTCCTTGATCATTTTTTTGTATTCTATTTCAGAGGAGTGTATTCAGTTCAGTTCCCCATTTACCCCATTTGTAAATATTTACTCAATATATATATATTTTTTGAAAAAACTAAGTCAGTGTGTCTTCTCTGTTGGAGGTTTCCCCTTGACTCTAACTAAGGTCAACTGTTGCCAATCTCACTGTGACCTTAAGTGCACCCTAACTCAAATAGATTTGATAAAATGACACACTTGCCTGTGACAAACTTAGAAAAAGGGTGACATGAGTAGCTGCACCTAGGGTGGCTACATTAAGCATATCAAAATTATATCCTGTCGTTTAATAATTGCTCAGACATGTTTTTATGTTGATAGGTTCTGATTGGCTGTTGAAGTAAGAGAAGCAGGAAGTGATCTTAGTTACGATTGTTGTGTTCTCGAACGTGCTGCGGTGCAGACGTCTTTTCCCCTTTTAATAAAACTGCATTTAAATGATTCCATCTCTCGCTTTGTCGTTCGTAATGTAGAGCCATCCACCAAAAACAACGAACCCCTCAACTTACACTAGCCTGACAGGCCGAGAGCTCAAAGCGCCATGAGTTTCTTAGTACAGTACATGGAAAAAGGGAGGAAGAAAGAAATGCAACAAATTCGCCCCCCATTCTCCGTGACCTGGAGGTGCCTGTAAACTATAAATGGGGAAATTTTGACTCTGTCTTTCGCTACGGCCATACTACCCTGAGAACGCCCGATCTCGTCCGATCTCGGAAGCTAAGCAGGGTCGGGCCTGGTTAGTACTTGGATGGGAGACTGCCTGGGAATACCAGGTGCTGTAAGCTTTGCACCCACCTGCAATTCATGACACAAATCAAGGCTTTTTCCTATTAATTATCGCTTTCATTTCTCATTCAATTTTTATTTCTGCTACGGTTTCAAATCGTTTCCGTCACATTGATTTGACTGATCAACGTATTTTTGTAATATTATAGTTTTCCAGCAGAGGGAGCCATCTGGACGGGATCGGTAATGATCGCACTTGGATGGGAAGCAGCCTGGGATTTCCGCCTGCTGGATGCTTTTGCACCTCCACTGGAAAAGCCAACTTTCACAACAGACATCAAGAACAGTACTGCAGCTGCGTGCTCGCAGCGAACCGTATGTTAGTGTAAGCTTATATTATATTATTAATTATCATTTTATGTTTGAGCATCATATTATTTCATGTTAATGTAACCCAGCCTTGATGAGACTGTTATTGTTGATTCTGTTAAGGTGATATTGTTTGTGATAATGCTGTTTCAGAGGGACATTGAACGCACCGCAGCGCTAGGAGGGAAGACTCGTTCGCGAAAAAAACAGAACATTCTCGCACTCTCAGGCGGGTCGAACCGAAGGAATGATAATTGAAAACTGATCCTTGAAACCTCTACCTGTGCAAGGTAGTAAAGTTGAATCCTGTGGCGATCTTTTTTTTCTTTTCAAGGCAAAAGAAGGGTTTAGAAGAGATAACGTTCCTGGTGAGTGTTTTAGTTGAATATGTCCGATTAGCATTCCTAGCATTCAAATTGTAACATTAAAAAAACAGTCAGGAATGAAGTTGGTGAAAATGGAGATTGTTATTCTGTTGATATAAGATATAACCGTGCTGTTATAAAAGAAAAAATGGATTAAACCATTGTATCGACGCTGCGTTTCCATAGCTAGTGAATTAGCATCGAGCTAAGCTAACGTGCTCACGGCAAATAGCGCTGTGGCCTTCATTCGAGCCAGGTTTACCAAACCGTTTATTTTCCCGAGCCGATTGTTGCCACATTGAGTGAATGCCTTGCGCATTTTGTGCAGGCTGTTTTTTTGGGACTCATTGACCATCGAAAGATTTGGACTACGCCGCCTGTAGATTGATGCCACGGGGACGCCAGTGAAGGACATCTGACTTCAAAGCCACCCGTCCCCTGGAGGGTGGTAGGACAGTTGAAAGGATTTTTTTTTTTTTTTTTTGACGAAACCAATATTTTTGTTTAATCTGAGATCTCAGTCGTTTTTTTCCATGGGTCAGATCTGATACCAAAACAACTGATAAGAACTGATAACAATTTAATTTGTGGTTTTCCTTGATCATTTTTTTGTATTCTATT
This sequence comes from Hippocampus mohnikei, assembly GCA_026261675.1. Taxonomy (NCBI): domain Eukaryota; kingdom Metazoa; phylum Chordata; class Actinopteri; order Syngnathiformes; family Syngnathidae; genus Hippocampus; species Hippocampus mohnikei. The sequence continues at coordinate 69,155 of JAKGUB010000541.1, forward strand.
TCAGAGGAGTGTATTCAGTTCAGTTCCCCATTTACCCCATTTGTAAATATTTACTCAATATATATATATATTTTTGAAAAAACTAAGTCAGTGTGTCTTCTCTGTTGGAGGTTTCCTTGACTCTAACTAAGGTCAACTGTTGCCAATCTCACTGTGACCTTAAGTGCACCCTAACTCAAATAGATTTGATAAAATGACACACTTGCCTGTGACAAACTTAGAAAAAGGGTGACATGAGTAGCTGCACCTAGGGTGGCTACATTAAGCATATCAAAATTATATCCTGTCGTTTAATAATTGCTCAGACATGTTTTTATGTTGATAGGTTCTGATTGGCTGTTGAAGTAAGAGAAGCAGGAAGTGATCTTAGTTACGATTGTTGTGTTCTCGAACGTGCTGCGGTGCAGACGTCTTTTCCCCTTTTAATAAAACTGCATTTAAATGATTCCATCTCTCGCTTTGTCGCTCGTAATGTAGAGCCATCCACCAAAAACAACGAACCCCTCAACTTACACTAGCCTGACAGGCCGAGAGCTCAAAGCGCCATGAGTTTCTTAGTACAGTACATGGAAAAAGGGAGGAAGAAAGAAATGCAACAAATTCGCCCCCCATTCTCCGTGACCTGGAGGTGCCTGTAAACTATAAATGGGGAAATTTTGACTTGTCTTTCGCTACGGCCATACTACCCTGAGAACGCCCGATCTCGTCCGATCTCGGAAGCTAAGCAGGGTCGGGCCTGGTTAGTACTTGGATGGGAGACTGCCTGGGAATACCAGGTGCTGTAAGCTTTTGCACCCACCTGCAATTCATGACACAAATCAAGGCTTTTTCCTATTAATTATCGCTTTCATTTCTCATTCAATTTTTATTTCTGCTACGGTTTCAAATCGTTTCCGTCACATTGATTTGACTGATCAATGTATTTTTGTAATATTATAATTTTCCAGCAGAGGGAGCCCTCTGGAAGGGGATCGGTAATGATCGCACTTGGATGGGAAGCAGCCTGGGATTTCTGCCTGCTGGATGCTTTTGCACCTCCACTGAAAAGCCAACTTTCACAACAGACATCAAGAACAGTACTGCAGCTGCGTGCTCGCAGCGAACCGTATGCTAGTGTATGCTTATATTATATTATTAATTATCATTTTATGTTTGAGCATCATATTATTTCATGTTAAGCATATCAAAAATATATCCTGTTGTTTAATAATTGCTCAGACATGTTTTTATGTTGATAGGTTCTGATTGGCTGTTGAAGTAAGAGAAGCAGGAAGTGACCTTAGTTACGATTGTTGTGTTCTCAAACGCTGCGGTGCAGACGTCTTTTCCCCTTTTAATAAAACTGCATTTAAATGATTCCATCTCTCGCTTTGTCGCTCGTAATGTAGAGCCATCCGCCAAAAAAATGAACCCCTCAACTTACACTAGCCTGACAGGCCGAGAGCTCAAAACGCCAAGAGTTTCTTAGTACAGTACATGGAAAAAGGGAGGAAGTACGAAATGCAACAAATTTGCCCCCCCATTCTCCGTGACCTGGAGGTGCCTGTAAACTATAAAGGGGGACATTTTGACTCTGTCCTTCGCTACGGCCATACTACCCTGAGAACGCCCGATCTCCTCCGGTCTCGAAGCTAAGCAGGGTCGGGCCTGGTTAGTACTTGGATGGGAGACCGCCTGGGAATACCAGGTGCTGTAAGCTTTTGTACCCACCTGCAATTCATGACACAAATCAAGGCTCTTTCCTATTAATTATCGCTTTCATTTCTCATTCAATTTTTATTTCTGCTACGGTTTCAAATCGTTTCCGTCACATTGATTTGACTGATCAACGTATTTTTGTAATATTATAGTCACATTGATTTGACTGATCAACGTATTTTTGTAATATTATAGTTTTCCAGCAGAGGGAGCCATCTGGACGGGATCGGTAATGATCGCACTTGGATGGGAAGCAGCCTGGGATTTCCGCCTGCTGGATGCTTTTGCACCTCCACTGGAAAAGCCAACTTTCACAACAGACATCAAGAACAGTACTGCAGCTGCGTGCTCGCAGCGAACCGTATGTTAGTGTAAGCTTATATTATATTATTAATTATCATTTTATGTTTGAGCATCATATTATTTCATGTTAATGTAACCCAGCCTTGATGAGACTGTTATTGTTGATTCTGTTAAGGTGATATTGTTTGTGATAATGCTGTTTCAGAGGGACATTGAACGCACCGCAGCGCTAGGAGGGAAGACTCGTTCGCGAAAAAACAGAACATTCTCGCACTCTCAGGCGGGTCGAACCGAAGGAATGATAATTGAAAACTGATCCTTGAAACCTCTACCTGTGCAAGGTAGTAAAGTTGAATCCTGTGGCGATCTTTTTTTCTTTTCAAGGCAAAAGAAGGGTTTAGAAGAGATAACGTTCCTGGTGAGTGTTTTAGTTGAATATGTCCGATTAGCATTCCTAGCATTCAAATTGTAACATTAAAAAAACAGTCAGGAATGAAGTTGGTGAAAATGGAGATTGTTATTCTGTTGATATAAGATATAACCGTGCTGTTATAAAAGAAAAAATGGATTAAACCATTGTATCGACGCGTGCTTTCCATAGCTAGTGAATTAGCATCGAGCTAAGCTAACGTGCTCACGGCAAATAGCGCTGTGGCCTTCATTCGAGCCAGGTTTACCAAACCGTTTATTTTCCCGAGCCGATTGTTGCCACATTGAGTGAATGCCTTGCGCATTTTGTGCAGGCTGTTTTTTTGGGACTCATTGACCATCGAAGATTTGGACTACGCCGCCTGTAGATTGATGCCACGGGGACGCCAGTGAAGGACATCTGATTTCAAAGCCACCCGTCCCCTGGAGGGTGGTAGGACAGTTGAAAGGATTTTTTTTTTTTTTTTTTTGACGAAACCAATATTTTTGTTTAATCTGAGATCTCAGTCGTTTTTTTCCATGGGTCAGATCTGATACCAAAACAACTGATAAGAACTGATAACAATTTAATTTGTGGTTTTCCTTGATCATTTTTTTGTATTCTATTTCAGAGGAGTGTATTCAGTTCAGTTCCCCATTTACCCCATTTGTAAATATTTACTCAATATATATATATTTTTTTGAAAAAACTAAGTCAGTGTGTCTTCTCTGTTGGAGGTTTCCCTTGACTCTAACTAAGGTCAACTGTTGCCAATCTCACTGTGACCTTAAGTGCACCCTAACTCAAATAGATTTGATAAAATGACACACTTGCCTGTGACAAACTTAGAAAAAGGGTGACATGAGTAGCTGCACCTAGGGTGGCTACATTAAGCATATCAAAATTATATCCTGTCGTTTAATAATTGCTCAGACA
>JAKGUB010000541.1:75000-112912 GCA_026261675.1 Hippocampus mohnikei
TTTTTCTTTTCAAGGCAAAAGAAGGGTTTAGAAGAGATAACGTTCCTGGTGAGTGTTTTAGTTGAATATGTCCGATTAGCATTCCTAGCATTCAAATTGTAACATTAAAAACAGTCAGGAATGAAGTTGGTGAAAATGGAGATTGTTATTCTGTTGATATAAGATATAACCGTGTTGTTATAAAAGAAAAATGGATTAAACCATTGTATCGACGCGTGTTTCCATAGCTAGTGAATTAGCATCGAGCTAAGCTAACGTGCTCACGGCAAATAGCGCTGTGGCCTTCATTCGAGCCAGGTTTACCAAACCGTTTATTTTCCCGAGCCGATTGTTGCCACATTGAGTGAATGCCTTGCGCATTTTGTGCAGGCTGTTTTTTTGGGACTCATTGACCATCGAAAGATTTGACTACGCCGCCTGTAGATTGATGCCACGGGGACGCCAGTGAAGGACATCTGGATTTCAAAGCCACCCGTCCCCTGGAGGGTGGTAGGACAGTTGAAAGGATTTTTTTTTTTTTTTGACGAAACCAATATTTTTGTTTAATCTGAGATCTCAGTCGTTTTTTTCCATGGGTCAGATCTGATACCAAAACAACTGATAAGACTGATAACAATTTAATTTGTTGTTTTCCTTGATCATTTTTTTGTATTCTATTTCAGAGGAGTGTATTCAGTTCAGTTCCCCATTTACCCCATATGTAAATATTTACTCAATATAATACTTATATATATATATATATTTTTTTTTTTTTGGAAAAACTAAGTCAGTGTGTCTTCTCTGTTGGGAGGTTTCCATTGACTCTAAGGTCAACTGTTGCCAATCTCACTGTGACCTTAATTAATATAATAATAATACTTTTTATTTATAAGCGCCTTTCAAGACACCCAAGGACACTTTGCAATAACAAAAACACAACACGAAACAATACAAAACAATACGGGTTGAACAGCGGCAGCCAAACGCGCCAGCGCTCACTCAACCCGAAGTGCACCCTAACTCAAATAGATTTGATAAATTGACACACTTGCCTGTGACAAACTTAGAAAAAGGGTGACATTAGTAGCTGCACCTAGGGTGGCTACATTAAACAAATCAAAAATATATCCTGTTGTTTAATAATTGCTCAGACATGTTTTTATGTTGATAGGTTCTGATTGGCTGTTGAAGTAAGAGAAGCAGGAAGTGATCTTAGTTACGATTGTTGTGTTCTCGAACGCAGGCGGTGCAGACGCTCTTTTCCCCTTTTAATAAAACTGCATTTAAATGATTCCATCTCTCGCTTTGTCGCTCGTAATGTAGAGCCATCCACCAAAACAACGAACCCCTCAACTTACACTAGCCCAGGGTGTCAAACGACGCCCGCGGGCCGGATCCGCCCGCAAAGGGTTTAATCCGCCCGCGAGATGAATATGTAAAACAGTACAGTAATCCTCGTTTTTCGCGTGAATGGGGACCAAAACACCCGCGATAAACGAAAATCCGCGAAGTAGCAACCAATTAAGAAATATTTTTTAAAATGTCCCACGTGGGCCTTTGCGCTTGAGCAGAGCGCACTAACACACACACACACACACACACACACACACACACACACACACACACACACACACACACCAGCATCGCTGGCGCAGCAGACGTGTTTATGATTAGTCAATTAAGGTTGTTTAGACAATTAAGGATGGAGAGACCTGCTTTGGTTCTTATAAGTCTCTCTCTCTCTCTCTCTTCTCTCAGCAACACACATACACTCACCTGCGTGGCCATGCGTGCACCACACACACACAAGGTGCAATTTATTGAGTATCTGCTAGGGGACACTGTTTTGATCAGAGAAGAGGACAACAGCAGCCTCAGTCCGTCACTGAGACAGACCCATGACAGCAGACGCTATCAATAGCACTCTCACATTTACACATTTAATAGCACTCTCCTTAGTTTGTAATGTGTAGGCAGGGATTACATTTAGATTTTATATGCACGTGTAAATGGTTTAAAACTTCGTTTCTTTATAAATCTCGTTTAATCTTAAAGTGCATTCCTATATTTTTCAATACCAATTACTTGTTAAAGTTTGTACAATCAGTGGGATCAGTTGCAATGCATATATGTGAATGATAAAAGTAAATTGCACATTTGTCAAAGGAAATGTAAGGTGCTTCATGAAATGTTTTGTAAAAGATATGTTCATTAAATGTCAACATGTTCCTAATGTTCTTGTGTTTTTATATCAAAACAAAGGAAAGACATATTGTTTTGGTTATTTATAGCAAAGTATGGTATAATTTTAATGGTCCGCCCACTTGACATCTACCGAGGCCGTATGTGGCCCACCATGTGAAATGAGTTTGACACCCTGCACTAGCCTGACAGGCCGAGAGCTCAAAACGCCAAGAGTTTCTTGGTACATGGAAAAAGGGAGGAAGAAAGAAATGCAACAAATTCGCCCTCCCATTCTCCGTGACCTGGAGAATTGAAAACATTGAACCTTCTGCCGCCGCCAAAGGCGGCGAGAGTTGGGTACCCGGCGGCTGGGTGTTAGGTTCCGAGGTCGGCCGGTCGCGTGGCACCGGGCGGGAGGGTGGTCTCGACGCCGCCGTGGCCCGGCCTGACTAGGTGCCCGGCTCGAGGCCGGGCGCGCTGGTGCGCCGCCGCCGTCCGCTGGGTCGGGCTGGGCGTGGCGCTAGGTGTTGGTGACGAGGCTCCAGCCGACCGCCGACCGGGCGATCCGCGCTCGCCCGCTTACCACCGCGCGCCGCTTCGCTGCCGACGTGGAACGCCGCCGCCGCTGCCGCACTTATCCGCCCTCCTCCGCGTGCTCGAGGCCGGGCGCGCTGGTGCGCCGCCGCCGCTGGCTGGGTCGGGCCGGGGCGTGGCGCTAGGTGTTGGTGACGAGGGCTCCAGCCGACCGGGCGATCCGCGCTCGCCGCGCTTACCACCGCCGCGCCGCCCGCGCTTTCCTCGCGCCGACGCCGAACGCCGCCGCCGCCGTCGACTTATCCATCCTCCTCCGCTGCTCGAGGCCGGGCGCGCAGGGTGCGCCGCCGCCGCCGCTGGGTCGGGCCACGGTGCGCGGCGCTGGTGTTGGTGACGAGGGCTCGAGCCGACCGCCGACCGGGCGATCCGCGCTCGCCCCGCTTACCGCCGCGCGCGCTTCGCGCTTCTCCTCGCTGCCGACGCCGAACGCCGCCGCCGCTGCCGCTTCGCTTTTCCTCCGCCTCGGCGTTCGATATCTCGCCGCCTCCGTGCTCGGGGCCGGGCGCGCTGGTGCGCGCCGCCGCCGTCTGGCGAGGGTCGGGCCGCTGGGCGTGGCGCTGGTGTTGGTGACGAGGGCTCGAGCCGACCGCCGACCGGGCGATCCGCGCTCGCCGCTTCGCTTACCACCGCCGCGCTTCGCCCGCTTCCTTCCTCGCTGCCGACGGCGAAGCCGCCGCCGCCGCCGCTCCGCCGCCCCTCCGCCTGGGTGTTTTCTCGCGTCCGCTGGCCGCCTCCGTAATGATCCTTCCGCAGGTTCACCTACGGAAACCTTGTTACAACTTTTACTTCTCTAGATAGTCAAGTAAACTATAAATGGGGAAATTTTGACTCTGTCTTTCGCTTATGGCCATACTACCCTGAGAACGCCCGATCTCGTCCGATCTCGAAGCTAAGCAGGGTCGGGCCTGGTGGGAGACCGCCTGGGAATACCAGGTGCTGTAAGCTTTGCACCTTCCTACACACGTAAACGCGCTTTCACGTTATTTCGTGCTTTCATTTCTCATTATTTTCACCTCAGCCTTAACTTGAGACCCACAACATTTAGCTGACATTTTAAAGTATGTTATTGATGTGTTGCACCTCCGCTGGAAAAGCCAACTTTCACAACAGACATCACCCAGTCAGCAAAATTGGTCTTGCCCAGCTCCGCGCAGACACGGCAGTGCACTCGGCCCACATACCGCAATGAATGACGGTCCTGCAGTGGCCCAGGTCTGGCATCCATGATGTGGGCCGCATTGTATAACCGTATCTGGCCCTACTCCGCCCGACGCTGGGCCTGAACAGGCTCTCATATCAGCCTTAATTCAACCGTGAACTCAGCCACTTAATAATTATGTTTATGCCATGTAGGTACACTTCATGTACACCTGCATGCATTGTGTCGCAAAACAAATGCATGCCGCAGGTTTAAAACCCATGCATGGCATGCATTTGCAACACAACACATGCAGGTGTACATGAAGTGTACCTGCATGGCACAATTCATGAGCCATATTAGACCCCCATTTAAAAAAAAAAAAAGCCTCAAAAACAACTGTTACAAAATTTTTATTTTCATAATGTGAACCTCACAAACAACCACACAAACTGAAAAGTGCACGACAGTTAGCACCAAGTCCAAACTGTAATACAGCAGCTTCTTGAACAGCATTTATTCATTGATCAAACTGCTCTCCATGTTATCCTTTCTTTTCATTCTCTCCTTCCGACCACCATCCCGGGTCAGGAGCCAGCTCTAGCCATCTTTGGATGGTGGCATCAATTTCCTGGTCTGAGGCCCAAGATGTTAGGCTGTTAGGTCTCACAGGGGCTGTAAGAAAACAAGGATGAACAGTGTGTTAGGAAAACAAACATTTGTACATGTCATGACCAGTGAATGGTCACTAAAATAACCCTTTAAATGTCTTATAATAATAATAATAATAATACATTTCTTTCATGCCTTTCAAGACACTTTACAACCAAAACTAAACTAAGTGTGACACTGTGGGGCGGAATATTTGCCACCAAAACTAAACGTGAATAACTTTTAAATTGTTTAGACTGAATTTGAATTACATGAATTGAAGTTAAGGGGCTCAGATAATGGATGGATTTGTATATTTTACTCTGAATAATACAGAATATTTGAATTTTAATTGCACAATCTGAATTTGAAAGTTGGACTTTTTTTCTTTGAAACTGTATTTGATCCTCACTGAAAATTGAATTCAGTTTATTTTCATATTCAGTCTTACAAATATAAAACTTAATTTCAACGTCAGATTTTGTTTTTGAATTGAGGTAATAAGTTTTAAATTAACTTTATGGTCAAGAATGAAGTATCCGGTTTGTATCGCAGCAAACTGAATCCAAATTTATTTCATTGTATTTCAGTGCAGAAAGGGTTCTTTTTTAGCAGCACCTCTGACTGTTAATTTAACCTAACGCCCAGCCTGCCTGTGACGTAGTCGATCGCTTATTTTCAAACTTCGCGCTTCAGTCTCGATTTAGATACAGCAGGTGACAATTTTAGTAAAAATACATGTAAATAACCCTTAAATTGTAGCACAATATATTTTTAATATTTCCTATGCCACCATAAAGAAGTCATATCTGTGCTTGGAGCACATAATCCCCCCTCTCATTTCGGGCTAATGCTAATCGTCATTATTAGCTCTCTTCAAAATTCAGGCTAAACTCAGGCTAAACTCTAGACAGAATTGTCTTCGTATTGTAACTGTCAGTGTACTGTCACTAAGGACAAATGGTAACCTAAGCATGAAATAAATTTACTCACCACGCCTTTTCTGGATGTCTCACCGAGCGTGCATGGGCAACTGTGGGCAAAGAGCGCCGCCGTTAACTGCGAGCGATGTCCTCCTCAACTCCTCCGTTCCGCTGGGGCGAGCACTGGGCGCCACCTTCCGGTGAGACCCCATCTCCTTTCCCTAGTGGGCATTTAACCGCCAGGGGCCCAAGAGCCGCCGGGACGCTCCCACTCGCGCCACTCGGAGACATCCCACCACGCGAGGCGGAGAGCGCTGTTTTTCTTGCGCTCTTCTTCTTCTTCTTCTTCTTGTTTTTCTTCTTCTTAATTGGTGGGTGGCAGCTAACGCTTATGTGCATCACCCTACTGTATCGGAGTGTAGCAATGACTGTTGTACATTAAAGTACTGTACGTATGAGGAAAAAACACGAAAATTCAAAACTTGTACTTGACCTTCTTTCGCTGACGCCAGTCGATTTCAACATAATCTTACTTGACCACGCTTGTGTGTGCGCACGAGCGAGGTGCACAAAATTAGTACGCATGCAGCAAACGCCGTGTGTGTGTGTGTGTGTGTGTGTGTGTGTGTGTGTGTGTGTGTGAGATGAATGGAATCCCGATCGGTGTGCAATTGTAAAACAAGGGTGTGTGTAAAAAAAAAGGAAACTGCATTTAAGGGTGGCTCAATACTGGCTGGCCATATTCGGGCCGGAGTTGGAAATTGATTTCTGGCCCAAATACTTCACTCCACAACTGGCCCTCATCTGGTTTGCCAGAGTCAAGCCATGCCTTCTTTGCCACTCCTGGGCCGTGTTCGCCACATGCATTATGCCAGTGCCGACACAAGGCCAGCAGTGCCAGCTTCATGCCGAATCCGGGCCAGATGCCTTTGCTGACTGGGCTGCAAGTACTGCAGCTGCGTGCTCGCATCGGCGGATGCGAGCCTGACAGGCTGAGAGCTCAAAACGACAAGAGTGCGCGCCCTCGTCCGTGGAAAAGGGAGGAGGGAACGAATTGCAACAAATTCGCCCCCATTCTCCGTGACCTGGAAGTGCCTGTAAACTATAAAGGGGACATTTTGACTCTGTCTTTCGCTACGGCCATACTACCCTGAGAACGCCCGATCTCGAAGCTAAGCAGGGTCGGGCCTGGTTAGGCGAGAAAAATAGTAGTGTGTTTCCGGTAACATGAAATTTCGCATAGGGTCGGTAGGTCGGACAAATGTTTTTATTTTTTTAATATTTTTGCCACGCCCCATCATAAATGTAAACAAAATAACCATAAAACATAAAACAAGGAGACATTGAAACCCCGACGACGCCGAAGGAAAACAAACAAACAAACAAACAAAAACTACGGCACCTGAGGATTTCACGTAACAATAGTTACCGTAGCGTGTCGCTTCCGTGGCGCCATTTTACGGTACCGAAACATAGTTTAACCATTAAAGTCACCGCACACGACTTGACTGTGTGATCAACGCGATTTCACTGTGCCTCTGTGTGTTTGTGGTGTGTGGGTGTGTTTCTTCGAATTTACTTTCGTTTTGAGTGTTGGGGGACGCAACAGATAGGTGCGTATGCGGGTTGCTATTTTAGTCCGCAAATTGAGGAATCGCGCGGATGAAAGTTTGAGATGGCGGCGAAAAACTCACAAAGGTCTACTAATTACGCTATTTAAGAAATGGCAATGCCAGTCTGATTTTTCGCTTGAACCGTCCGAAGGGCGATCACTAAACTCACCTGTGACGTATGCACAAAACACGAGAGCGAGAGACGGACGACGCGAGGCACGATTACATGGCAAATTGGACATTAGATTTGTAGGCTAATCGCTGTGAAAAATATTATGAAAAAGTATTGGTTATTCTATAATTTACTGGTTGTAGCATGGTAACTTTATGAATAAAATATTCGTCACAAGGTGTAGTAATGCTACACTGCAACACACAAAACGCGGTCTAAACTATTTTCGGAGGTCGCGGCCTCCGCCATGATTCAATGTTGTTGACACACGACGGCAAATGACGCGCATGCTCAACGTGAATATCGCGAGAGTTTGCACCGATGTAAACATCTTTCCTTTTATTATTTATAATTTTGTCTGTGGTTTTATTGTTCTTGTTTTGATTGTAAAGCGTCCTTGAGTGTTTTGAAAGGCGCGTATAAATGAAATGTACTGTAATATCTGTTTCTTGTATTCGTGTGACGTCATAGAAAGGGGAGGGGCGAGGTTGGGGAATATTGGCTCCGGTAGTTAGTCTGAGTGTGGAGCGATGAGCGTGAGTTGTGGCTAACAGCAACTCCTTTGAATGCGTGTGTTTATTGCTTGTTTTGTTTATTAAAAGCGACTTAATTGCATCAGCGACTGCGTGCATCCTTCTCCCGTTATTGAAGGGCATTACAGTACTATTATTATTATTATTTGTTGTGAACGACAAAATATGCTCTCAATTATTTCCTTATTTCCTGTTTTACTTTGAAGGACCCGCCCAACGTATGTAAGTTCCGCAGCTTGATGACGTTGATGAAGAGGCTAAGCACAAGGAACAGAACGGGATGGCCTATGCAGAGCTGATCCAGTTTTTGACGACAAAAGTCTCGGCCTCGCCATGCGCGGCTGCAGATGATGGGAGAAAAGCCCTGAAGATGCTTCGAGAGTACTATGCAGGTAAAGGGAAACCTCGCATAATAAACCTGTATTCTGAACTGACAAGTCTGCAGATGGGAAGCAAGGAAAGCGTAACAGATTTTGTGATTAGGCAGAGACTATCATCACGGCACTAAGAAATGCATAGGAAGTCATGAGTGATGATCTACTCATAGCAATGGTGTTGAAAGGACTTCCAGAATCCTTCAAACCTTTTGCAGTGCATGTGACACAGAGTGAAGAAAAGCTCAAATTTGCTGACTTTAAAACTAGACTGCGATCATATGAAGACACCGAAAACTCTGCGCCAGGTGTCAGATAATGTCATGAAAGTGAAAGACAATACTCCAAGGGGCGACGACAAAACAAAATGGCGGATATGGTGTGCTTTAAGTGCGTGTAAAAGGGCACAAAGCGAGAGAATGCCAAAGGAGACAGTGGTGCAGTTATTGCAAGAGTTCAACGCACAGAGATGCAAACTGCAGACGCCGACCAAAGAGTGAACAAGCTAGACAAGCTGCAGAGGGAGACGGCAACAAGTCGTATGCTTTCTTAACCAAGGACCGGAAGCGGACATCGCTCCAGGACATGGTGTGAAGACGAAAGGCCTAATGGTGGACACCGGTGCTACATCCCACATCATCACAGATGAGACAAAGTTCAAGAGCTTTGATGAGACCTTCAAGGCTGACACACACTATGTTGAGCTAGCAGACGGAACCAAGTGCCAAGGCGTGGCGAACGGGCGGGAGAAGCAGAGGTGATCCTCATCGACAGCAAAGGACACCACCATACAGCAACGTTGAGGAATACACTGTTCCTCCCTTCATATCCACAAGACATTTTCTGTGAAGGCTGCGACGGCAAGTGGAGCAACAGTGATTTTCAACGACGGAATGGACAATCTTTACTACCTATCTACTGCAGACGAGGGTAATGACAAGTGCAAAGGTTGTTTTGATTTGCAAACGTGGCACGAGATTCTCGGCCATTGCAATTACAGTGATGTGCAAAAGTTGACAAAAGTGGTTGATGGTATGTGTTAAGGAATTTATTCCTTACTGTGATTTTATTTAGCCCCACTCTGTTACTGGTTCTGTTCTAACACGAATGTATGTAGTAGGCTGTTGAAGGTATTTACTGCTCACTGTGATTACAATGACCTTTAGTTCCCCGCAACCCCCAACACTTTTAGGACCTCTCCAGTGGACACGTTTATCTCAAGCCTTTGTGTAGCTGATGTTGAGGAATTTCACCTTACCTTGAGTACTATTGATAAGAGTCTCTTTCCTGAACATCTGTTTGCACACTTAAAACAACGTATGTAGTGATAAGTTTGATCTTCTTCCTCCTTGGTTAATTAACGGCCCCCAAGTGTCTTCTGTTGTTACCCCGCACCCTGATTGCTGTTAAGTGCCCCTGGGAAGACCTCTTATCTCAGGATGTATACACAGCGGGGTTCTGGAACTTGCCATCACACCAAGTGGTGGGTAGTGGTGGTCTGGTCTCACCTCACCACTCCCACCTTCTTCCAGTCACACCGGGTCAGATGACATGTTACTTTCTTTGTTTCCGATTTGCATGAGAGGCGTACTCTCCCGCCTCTCATTATCATATTGTCTCTATATAATCTCATGAATGTGTTTCTTCTAGGCTTCCTGACGAGATCTGAGACTCTCAGGAGCCCGAATCGATTCGTGTTGCGCTGTGATAAACTGAAAAAGACGATGTGGTGTTGGGTCTTCTTCCACCCTATAGAGAAATAAAAGAACCTGTGTCCAAGGAGGGCCAATGAAAATTGACTGCTCCTCCTTAACAGTATGGTAATCAAAGGGAAATATGAAAACCTGTGTCACCATGTGAAGTGTGTATTCAAGGGAAGTTTGTGCAAACCAGAAATAGAGAGCCGGATGCAAGAGCAACAGAGGTGTTAGGCTTAGTGCATACAGATCTGGCAGGACCTATAGATCCCATTTCTATAGATGGACACAGATTTGCAGTGTCGTTTACTGATGACTTCTCAAGTACAATTTTTGTGTACTTTCAAACACAAGAGTGATACAGTGACTGCCACAGAAAACTTTTTAGCAGACACTGCCCCTATGGGAAGGTTAAGTGTATTAGATCTGACAATGGTACTGAGTTCATGTCCAAAGAGTACCAAGGACTTATGCGTAAACATGGCATTAGACACGAAACCTCAGCACCATACTCACCGCACCAAAACGGTACAGCAGAGAGAAACTGAGGACTTTATTTGACATGGCGAGATGCATGTTACTTGAAAGTGACCTACCCAAAATTTTGTGGACTTATGCAGTGCAGACAGCAGTAGTGGTCAGGAACCGATGCTTTAATAATCGCACAAAGCAGACTGCTTACTTTATGTTGACTGAAAGAAACCAAATATTTCGCAAATGCAAAAGTTCGGCGCTGTGTGCTACGATACAAGCATGACAAGAAGAAACTCGACTCTAGAAGCGAAAAGGAGTTTTCATTGATATGACAAAAATAGTCCAGCTTATTTTGTTTATTATCCAAACAGTGAAAAAGTGCAAAAACACAGAATGTTGAAATTTGTGACAAAGCCATCTACACAGCAACAAATCCAGACAGAAATGAGCTCAGACCAGGATGATAGTGATGATCTTTGGACTCTGGTAGAGCAGACAGAAAGCCACATACAGTCGAAACAGTGCAGGATGATGCAGAAATGGGCAGCCCTGTATCAGACATGGGAACACAACCGAGCAGTGCAGACAGTGTGAGAAAATCAACTAGAGCCAAAAAGAAGCCGAGTTGCCTAATTGAGTATGTGACTGATGATGATGATGACCAAGTGTTTACTAACATAGACTACTGCTATAGACTGGCGTGTGACGTTCCACAGTCTTTTAAAGAGGCAAAAGTTCACTTAATGCTGACAAATGGACCAAAGCTATGGACGAAGAGATGGAGTCTTTGAATGAAAACAACACTTTTACCCTAACAGAGCTACCCCGAGGAAAGTGTGCAGTGGGGTACGTTGGGTTTATGCGTTAAAGAGAAATGAGGATGGCACAGACAAATATAAGGCTCGTTTTGTTGCTAAGGGCTACAGTCAAAGACATGGCATAGATTTTAAGGAAACATTTTCTCCAACAGCAAATATGACAAGCGTGAGGGTACTAATGCAAAAAGCGGTTCAGGAAAATTTGCTACTCCACCAATGGACGTAAAGACAGCTTGTCTTCATGCACCCATAGATTGTGAGCTCTATGTAGAACAACCAGAGGGTTATGAGGTAATAAGTACTGAACAGAAGCTTGTGTATAAACTTGAAAAGTCACTGTACGGCCTTAAACAGGCAGGTCGTAATTGGAATCTGATGTTACATTCTTACTTGATTGACAACGACTTCAATGAAGCTGATTATTGTGTCTATTTCAAAGAAAAGGGAAATGACAAAGTCACCATAATAATTTGGGTTGATGATTTAATCATAGCTGCTACTGATGAGGAAGTAATGAAAATGTGAAAACATGCTTGCAGCTAGATTCAAAATGAAAGATTTGGGAAAACTGACACATTTTCTAGGTATTGATTTTGATCAGTCAGAGGTATATGTGAAGATGTCAGAAAGAACCTATGTGAAAAAGTTACTTGTGAGATTCAACATTGATGTTAAGTACCATTTCATTAGGTCTACTGTAAATGATGGCAAGGTAGACCTACAGTATTGTCCAACTGAAGTGATGCTTGCAGATGTTATGACGAAACCTGCATCACGAATTAAGTTGTTGATTATTTCCAAGTTGTTATTTGGGTCATGAGTATTTTATTTTGATGTAAAGTGATTAGGATGCCAATAATGTGAGAGCAAGTGGGGTGTTGTGAACGACAAAATATGCTCTCAATTATTTCCTTATTTCCTGTTTTACTTTGAAGGACCCGCTCCAACTTCCGGTGTTGTCACCATAAATGCTGTGTGTGTTATGGTACTTTCTCTCCTTACGAATTCAAATAAAAGCAAGAGAACTGACAAGCAGATATTTCCTCCGTTTATCCAACCGCCTTGAGGGGTGTCACGCGGGTATACTGCGTATGTAAGCCGCTGACAACAGATAATTTCAAAACGAAGAAAATGGATGACACGACGAAGAACAAATTTGCTGAACGACTCCTGTTGGATTGACCTGGCGCTTTAAGAGGGGCGGGGCTGCCACTGACAGGTGACGTTCGCGCGATGTATAAATAGCGTTTTGTTTCGTGAGTGAATACACTCGCTTCGTCGTCGGCATGGCTCAATGTTAAGCTACGCGAGTGCTACTTATCAAGTCAGATGTGTAAAGTTAGCTTTTAGATTCGGTCATGATCGGTTGCTTTGGTTGCCGATCGCTATGCAATCACAGTCAGTTACCGTCGCAATCGGCAATTTAAACAGCGTGGCTAAAATGTTGCTAGAACAGGGCTGTCTTTATTTAGCTCATTTTTGCATAGTTGTCATGTTTGTCCGTCTGCAATCTGACGTTTAAACGAAGTAAATTGCGTTGCAGCTGGGGTAAATATGCCGGCGCTCCACTTCCGGTTGGACCTTTGGGACTTGTAGTTCTTTTGTTCGATTCGACTTGATATGTTCATGCCGCGCTCCACTTCCGGGATTGAGTATTGGGACTTGTAGTTCTTTTGTTCGATTCGACTTTCTGTTTGTGTTGAATGGTTTCTTACGTTTAAAACAATGAATAATGATGACGATAATGATACATAGTGAAATCAGGGTTGATTACATTATTTATTAAACGTATTGTTAGATAAAGGTATTCATTAATGTAACCAGGTGAACCGCATTTGGGATTGTGTAGTGAAGGCTGCCTTGTTTAACAAACGTAGCACTGTCACTTTAAGAGCCACACTAGATCAAAACACGCGGAACATATAGAGTGCGTGACTATCAGACCAGGAAGTGCAGTGAGAGTGACATGCACGTGAAGGAGAGTAGTCGCTGAACTGTGCCTACTGCTTGTCCCAACTTGATACACCCGTGATCGCCGTTGTAACCCTGGCGATATTCAGGTAATTGATAACTAGTGTACCATGATGCATGTTAAGTGTTAATTTTGGACAGATGATTACTTATTTGAATGGTATTTGTAGAGCACAATATCGTGGTTTGGAGGTTGAAATCTACCACTAGTGAGTCGTGTGAACAGCTGTACAGCGTAAGTGTTCGCAACGCTCCAATATGATTTTTGACTGTGAAACTATATGAACTGTGTTATCTGTTCTTTAGAGGGGAGATCATTTGTGTTTTTCCACGTGCTTTGTATGCATCCCATACAGCGGAACGATCGAGTAAGTGTGTCTGCATCTCAAAACATTGGGTTGTAATGATTATTTGTTTAATGAAGTATTGTGGCTTGGAAATAATGTATTTTAATTCTGTTTCTCTAAGCAAGCCACTGCTGTTGTCTATTATAGTGTAATTGTCTTTAATCTGTTAGATACTCTTCTTTGATCTCTTAGATCCCTTTTCGAACTCTTTTAAAATTCAGTTAACATCTCAAGTCTTTTCTCTTAATGCTGTACAATTTTTCATTGTCCAGTCGGGAATAAACCCACATAAAAATTTATTTGTGTTCAGTCCAGTCTGTCCAAAGACCCGCTACACAATTTTGGTGTCAGAAGTGGGATTCCCTATTAAATTCTGAGATTGTAGTGGATAGTGTTAGTTTGAGTATAATAGACAACAGTAGTGGCGAGAAGCGAGGCAGTCCTGATGCCAGAGTGCGGAGTGTCGACGGAGCAAGGCCTTCGTGTACTAGCTGTGGTTCGTGTGGCTGAATGTGGAGCAGCTTCACATCGACACGCATCACTGGACGCGAGCAAGTCTTCAAAGCTACCAGAAGAGAAACGGAGTGACTTTTTGTGACTGTTGCGCTTTATGCATTAAATACATTGGAACGAAGACCTGAAAATGTCAGAGGACGACGTGCAAGCAGCTGCCATTCTGGCAGGAACCCACAGCGAGGATGACCCAAGTTCCTTACATTTGGGTGATAAAGGTAACTGTGTGACCGCATTACAGTCACAGATTAGAGAACTCAATCGAAAACAGGAGGCTCTCATGTCAAGACTTGCAAATTTGAGTAATGTTCAGCCAAGATCAATCGTTTACATCTTAAGGGAAAACACATTGTACCTTTTTCTGGGGAGGTTGGAGAAGGTGTTGACACTGTCGATGAGTTTATCGAGGAAGTGGAACGAGAAATAAGAATGAGAGGTCTACAGGAGGAAGACCAAGTAGACTTCATTCTTTCACTGTTAAAAGGTTCAGCTCTAGATGAGGTCAAATTTTGCATGCGAGGGCAACCTAAGAAACCCAGTGATGTGTTTTCATGTTTGCGTGAAGCCTTTCGAGAAAAAGTACTGTGCCGCAACTTCTACACGCTTTTTATGCTCGCAGACAACTTGATGGAGAAGGATTGCGCGAATTTTCACATGCTCTCTCACAACTGCTCAATTCTGTCCTCCAGCAGTCTCCTCCTATGGTAGCTAATGCTCAGTTAGCTCTTAGAGATCAGTTCGTTGAGGGCGCACGAGACTCCACCTTGAGGCGTGAACTGCGAGGCTGCTCAGAGAGAGACCGGAAAGTAGTCTATTTGACGTGAGAAATGAGGCAATGATGTGGGCCCTCGAAGATCAACCACGCCACACTAGCGTTGCAAAGAACAGAAACCTAGTTAGTGATCACAAGGATATGACTTTAGAGAAAAGAGACACGACCACTGAAGTCCAAACAGACTTGTCCGTGACCCTACAGGAAGTAGTTAAAATAATCGCCCAACAGGGAAAGGCTATTAATGAGTTGACAAAGGCAGTCCGTGGACTCACCATGACAGATGACAGACCCAAAGTCCAACCTAAGTACACAAGTGACGGCCAACCAATTTGTCTGCGGTGTGAAGGAGTTGGACATATGGCTAGACAGTGCCCGTGACACGGAAATCCTCATGTCAACGCCCTACTGTGCCCGACTCACCTGTCCAGGGGAAAGGGAAACCCCACTGTTGTGAGCCGGACAGTGAGGGGTTGGAGTGAAGGCTCAGGTAGTATGTTGACGAGAGAACGTTTTATAGAGAGGGCTGTTGGCAAGTGCCCCAAGTAGAGATACAGATAGGTGGAGTCCCCTGCGATGCATACTTGACTCCGAAGCAATGTAAGCACCCTCACAGAAAGTTTTTTCAGAAACCGCCTTAATGGAACAGATGAGGATATGCACTGTACTGCTAAATGGCTTAAACTAACCGCATCAAATAATTTGCCTCTACCATATTTAGGTTATGTTGAGTTGATGTGCAGGCAATGGGAATCATGATCCCTGAGTGTGGATTCCTAATAATCCAGGATAGCACAGATGAGGCTAGCCAATCTCTTCAGGGAATTATTGAATGAACATTACCAAGCGATGTCAACAGTTGGCATTGGCACAGGATGACACCACCTTGGGAGGGAAATTGATTTTGCCTGGAAAGAGGCTTTCCAGCGAGTGGAAGAAACAGAGTTGGTAGAGAAGGTTTCAGCTGCTCGTGTCAGAAGAAAAACAAAGTAAGAGTACCGCCTTGTTCTGTTGCAACAGTCTACACAAGGGGCCTAAAGGGGTCGTCCAATGATGAAGCTGTGAAAGATAATAGCGCCACGCTGCCTGGATATTCTAAGGAAGTACTTCAAGGATTTCAGGCTGCTGACCCGACTCTCAAAGTAGTGCGAGGCTTTTGGAGCCATCAGCTAAAACCATCGTATCAAGAAAGAATGAGCCTTTCAAAACCAGTGCGCGCTCTGCCAAAGCAGTGGCCACGTATCAGGGAGAGAGATGGACTCTTGTACCGAGTGATTAACGATGCGCACCTGGGAGAATGCTACCAGTTGTTACTACCCGCCTGTCTCAAAGACCAAATCCTCAGAAGTGTCCATGACCAGATGGGACATCAGGGTATAGAGCTTAACATTAGGTCTGCTGCGGCAAAGGTGTTTCTGGGGAGGCATGCATGAAGAAGTTGAGCAGTGGATAAAGAAGTGCCAAAGGTGTGTTTTGACCAAAATGCCACGACCAAAGATTCGGGCCCTCAAACTCCATTTTTGGCGACTCGGCCACTTGAGGTCGTTGAGGACTGACAAAGAGGGTGCATAGGTCCAACCTCCGTCCATGTGTGGGACCAGCACCGAAAAGAAAAGTCCTCGCCAGACACCTGTCAAGGAACCTGTCCCAGCTCCACCCTCAGAAAGTGAGGTGGATGATATTGAGTTTGTATTGGTTGAGGAATTCAAGGAACCACTTGCTGGAAAAGAGGTTTCAGAGGAGCCAGATGACAGTACTGCTGACACTGGCTCCGAAGAGAAAGCAGAGTCTGCACTGGGGACAGAAGGAAGTCGACTGCAGGGGCAAAGTTTGGAAATTGACTCGCGACAAAGCCTTGAGGCCACAACAGGTGTTAGCATGGCCGAGGAGAACCCAAGAGAGAAATCCAAGAGAGAGCCTGCACCAAGGGGAGAAAGAAAAGTGACTGTTCCTTTAGCTGTACTCAGTTCTGTCCTATGCAAAAGTCAGAGGAAAACTGCAGGGAAACACAAGAATCTGTTCAATTTCCCTGTATCAGCATGCAATGCCATCTCGTTAAGTCAGGATATATTCTCCCAGATTTTAGCAGGGGTGGTCCACTACACTTCGATCTTCACAAGATGGGGTGGAGTAGGATAAGTCACCGAGGACGTTGACTTGTAGCAGGGGAGAATGTAACCAGGTGAACTGCACTTGGGATTGTGTAGTGAAGGCTGCCTTGTTTAACAAACGTAGCACTGTCACTTTAAGAGCCACACTAGATCAAAACACGCTGGAACATATAGAGTGCGTGACTATCAGACCAGGAAGTGCAGTGAGAGTGACATGCACGTGAAGGAGAGTAGTCGCTGAACTGTGCCTACTGCTTGTCCCAACTTGATACACCCGTGATCGTCGTTGTAACCCTGGCGATATTCAGGTAATTGATAACTAGTGTACCATGATGCATGTTAAGTGTTAATTTTGGACAGATGATTACTTATTTGAATGGTATTTGTAGAGCACAATATCGTGGTTTGGAGGTTGAAATCTACCACTAGTGAGTCGTGTGAACAGCTGTACAGCGTAAGTGTTCGCAACGTTCCAATATGATTTTTGACTGTGAAACTATATGAACTGTGTTATCTGTTCTTTAGAGGGGAGATCATTTGTGTTTTTCCACGTGCTTTGTATGCATCCCATACAGCGGAACGTATCGAGTAAGTGTGTCTGCATCTCAAAACATTGGGTTGTAATGATTATTTGTTTAATGAAGTATTGTGGCTTGGAAATAATGTATTTTAATTCTGTTTCCCTCTTAAGCAAGCCACTGCTGTTGTCTATTATAGTGTAATTGTCTTTAATCTGTTAGATACTCTTCTTTGATCTCTTAGATCCCTTTTCGAACTCTTTAAAATTCAGTTAACATCTCAAGTCTTTTCTCTTAATGCTGTACAATTTTTCATTGTCCAGTCGGGAATAAAACCCACATAAAAATTTATTTGTGTTCAGTCCAGTCTGTCCAAAGACCCGGCTACATTAATGTCAATTATATACATATTTACATTGCGATGCAGAAAGATAGATATATTAATTTTTTACTGCATTTATGTGTAGTTTAGGTTATTACCTGCTTCTGATACTTCTGTTACAACTACTACTACTCCTACTTCTGCTGCAAAGTGCTCCAATAAATGATCCAAAAAGTACAGAACGAGAGATCCTTCCATGCTGACCGACAATCCCTAACTGAACAACCATTACTGATTGCCAGCGAGAGCCTCCATTACAAGAATCCGAAATGATGTCGACACAAACCGTAGAGAGACTTCCGAGCAAGAAGGACCAACAGAATCAGCATAGCCTGACTGCTG
Source organism: Hippocampus mohnikei (assembly GCA_026261675.1). NCBI lineage: Eukaryota > Metazoa > Chordata > Actinopteri > Syngnathiformes > Syngnathidae > Hippocampus > Hippocampus mohnikei. Next base: position 93,107 of record JAKGUB010000541.1, read on the forward strand.
TGTTCAAAGCAAATTTGAGAAAAACGAAGTATGCAACCATGGCTTAAATCCATTATAGGCTGAGTACTAGTTTACCTTAGATGTGCACTTTATAATGTTATATTGCGCTGTTTTGATTCCCTAAAAGAGCTGTTCAAGCAGCTGTTGTGTGACAAAATATTGTTTTCACTGTTGTTGATGGACAGTAATATTGTGTGAGAGATAATGTGTGAATAACTGCTCCAAGTGAAAATGTTCATGTAAAATTGAAAATCAAAATTGTTATTTCAGTAAATATTTGCATTTTGCACATAGAAAACTGATTCATGATTCCATGTTGATGAGAGCATTAAAATGGGGGAAAATAGGACAAAAATATAAAAGGAAATTCAGAAACGATAAAAATGAGTGAGCAATCATGATTAATTTTTAGTTAATTTGAGTTAATTATGACAGTTGAGTTTTTAATTAGATTAAAAATTGTAATCGTTTGACAGCTCCAATATATATATATATATATATATATATATATATATATATATATATACACCATTGAAATGATAATATATATATGTGCACCTTTGAATGACAACCATCTACATTCAGCAAGATCATATTTAACATACACTTAAGACTACAATTACAAAAGAGGATATGCAGAAAAAGTTGACATGTTGTGATGTCTTATCCTCCACATTGATTGTAACATGTTCTGTCCGCTGTGGTGGGAGCTTGTGAGAATTTGACTCCTCCTATTAAAAAAACACTTACATTTAACATCCATCCATCCATTTTCCGAACCGCTTGATCCTCACTAGGTCGCTCTGGAGCCTATCCCAGCCGTCTTCGGGCAGTAGACGGGGACACCCTGAATCGGTTGCCAGCCAATCACAGGGCACACAGAAACGAACAACCATCCACGCCACACTCACACCTAGGGACAATTCAGAATGTTCAATCAGCTTGCCATGCATGTTTTTGAATGTGGGAGGAAACCGAGTGCCCGGAGAAAACCCACGCAGGCCCGGGAGAACATGCAACTCCACACAAGGAGGCTGGAGCTGGAATTGAACCCGGTACTCCGCACTGTGAAGTCGACGTGCTAACCACTGGACTACCGGGCCGCCCTACATTTAACATGTTCATACTTAACTCTTTATTAATTGGAAGAATCCACATGCAACAATACATTGAATTTTTCGAGGGCCACCATATCATTTTTATTCGGGCCTGTTTACAATGGAAGTGCCTCACACAATTCAAAATGGGTCTTTGGTGTCATGATTCGGTTTGGGACCAACAGGTGGCACAGCAGGGCTCTCCCTGAGCTGCACACCTGTTGGTCGTTTGGCAATTAGTGTTTTAAAAGGACTCCCACCCCGAGCATTCGGTGTCGGGTCATTGTAGCTTTTTGCCACTGTCATGTTTGTTTGCTGCTGTCAGGTTTGTTTCAATCATGTTTCTGCTATTGAGTTTTTATCTTCAGTCATGTGTTTTGTTTGATACTTTGTTTTGGACTTAGTTTTCTGTTTTATTAAATACAATTCGTCAAGTTCACCCTGCTCCTCTCTCCTGCCTGCTCTTTGGGGTCCACCACCACCTTGCAACGTGACAGAATGACCCGACCACCTGGATCCCGCAGGTACAAAGGACTGGTCCCTATTCCACCATGTGCCTGGCGGAGCACGTCTGCGGCCGACACCCTTTTCCCCTTCAGGCAGTGCTGGTGATGCAGCTGTCCTGTTTTCGCCTCGCCAAGCCGCTTCACGGTGGGCCGAGCCCCGTCCGCGCCCACGCTGAGCCGAGGCTCGCCACGCGTCTGTTTGAGCTGAGTCACATTCACGCCGACGACGAGCCGCGCCACGCCTACGCCCACGCCAGGACGAGCCCCTGTTCACGCCTGGCTGTCCCATGTCCCCGCTACGCCGAGCTCCGCCCACGCCAGGCCAAGCCCAGCCAAAAGGTCGCCGCCGCTTTTGTTCCTGTTCTCCGGCGAGGCGAAGGTCGCCGCCGCTTTTAGTTCCCGCTCTCGGCGAGGCAAGGGTTGCCGCCGCCGCTTCCTGTTCACCGGGCGAGGCAAGGGTTGCCGCCGCTTTTGTTCCTGTTCCCTGGCGAGGCGAAGGTCGCCGCCGCTTTGTTCCTGTTCCCGGCGAGGCGAAGGTCGCCGCCGCTTTTGTTCCTGTTCTTCGGCGAGGCAAGGGTTGCCATCGCTTTTAGTTCCCGCTCTCGGCGAGGCAGCCTTTTGGACAACTTTGGGACGTCTGGGATCCGTCCCTTGAGGGAGGGGTACTGTCATGATTCGGTTTGGGACCAACAGGTGCCACTGCAGGGCTCTCCCTGAGCTGCACACCTGTTGGTCATTTGGCAATTAGTGCTTTAAAAGGACTCCCACCCCGAGCATTCAGTGTCGGGTCATTGTAGCTTTTGCTACTGTCATGATTGTTTGTTACTGCTGTTTGCTGCTGTCAGGTTTGTTTCGGTCATGTTTCTGCTATTGAGTTTTTATTTTCAGTCATGTGTTTTGTTTGATACTTTGGACTTTGTTTTGGACTTAGTTTTCTGTGTTTTATTAAATACAATTCGTCAAGTACACCCTGCTCCTCCCTCGTGCCTGCTCTTTGGGGTCCACCACCACCACGCAACGTGACAGAATGACCCGACCAACTGACCCAGCAGGTTCAAAGGACTGGTTCCATTTCCATCATGTGCCTGGCGGAGCACGCCTGCGCCGACACCCTTTTCCCTTCAGGCAGCGCTGGTGATGCCGCTGTCCTGTTTTCGACTTGTCAAGCCGCTGCTCACGGTGGGCCGAGCCCCGTCCGCGCCCACGTTGAGCCGAGGCTCGCCACGTGTCTGTTCGAGCTGAGTCACATTCACGCGCCGGCTGCAGATGATGGGAGAAAAGCCCTGAAGATGCTTCGAGAGTACTATGCAGGTAAAGGGAAACTTCGCATAATAAACCTGTATTCTGAACTGACAAGTCTGCAGATGGGAAGCAAGGAAAGCGTAACAGATTTTGTGATTAGGCAGAGACTATCATCACGGCACTAAGAAATGCATAGGAAGTCATGAGTGATGATCTACTCATAGCAATGGTGTTGAAAGGACTTCCAGAATCCTTCAAACCTTTTGCAGTGCATGTGACACAGAGTGAAGAAAAGCTCAAATTTGCTGACTTTAAAACTAGACTGCGATCATATGAAGACACCGAAAACTCTGCGCCAGGTGTCAGATAATGTCATGAAAGTGAAAGACAATACTCCAAGGGGCGACGACAAAAACAAAATGGCGGATATGGTGTGCTTTAAGTGCGGTGTAAAAGGGCACAAAGCGAGAGAATGCCAAAGGAGACAGTGGTGCAGTTATTGCAAGAGTTCAACGCACAGAGATGCAAACTGCAGACGCCGACCAAAGAGTGAACAAGCTAGACAAGCTGCAGAGGGAGACGGCAACAAGTCGTATGCTTTCTTAACCAAGGACCGGAAGCGGACATCGCTCCAGGACATGGTGTGAAGACGAAAGGCCTAATGGTGGACACCGTGTTACATCCCACATCATCACAGATGAGACAAAGTTCAAGAGCTTTGATGAGACCTTCAAGGCTGACACACACTATGTTGAGCTAGCAGACGGAACCAAGTGCCAAGGCGTGGCGAAACGGCGGGGAGAAGCAGAGGTGATCCTCATCGACAGCAAAGGACACCACCATACAGCAACGTTGAGGAATACACTGTTCCTCCCTTCATATCCACAAGACATTTTCTCTGTGAAGGCTGCGACGGCAAGTGGAGCTACAGTGATTTTCAACGACGGAATGGACATGGTGAAGATGAGTGATGGTACTGTATTCCCTATTAATGTGCAGAACAATCTTTACTACCTTTCTACTGCAGACGAGGGTAATGACAAGTGCAAAGGTTGTTTTGATTTGCAAACGTGGCACGAGATTCTCGGCCATTGCAATTACAGTGATGTGCAAAAGTTGACAAAAGTGGTTGATGGTATGTGTTAAGGAATTTATTCCTTACTGTGATTTTATTTAGCCCCACTCTGTTACTGGTTCTGTTCTAACACGAATGTATGTAGTAGGCTGTTGAAGGTATTTACTGCTCACTGTGATTACAATGACCTTTAGTTCCCCGCAACCCCAACACTTTTAGGACCTCTCCAGTGGACACGTTTATCTCAAGCCTTTGTGTAGCTGATGTTGAGGAATTTCACCTTACCTTGAGTACTATTGATAAGAGTCTCTTTCCTGAACATCTGTTTGCACACTTAAAACAACGTATGTAGTGATAAGTTTGATCTTCTTCCTCCTTGGTTAATTAACGGCCCCCAAGTGTCTTCTGTTGTTACCCCGCACCCTGATTGCTGTTAAGTGCCCCTGGGAAGACCTCTTATCTCAGGATGTATACACAGCGGGGTTCTGGAACTTGCCATCACACCAAGTGGTGGGTAGTGGTGGTCTGGTCTCACCTCACCACTCCCACCTTCTTCCAGTCACACCGGGTCAGATGACATGTTACTTTCTTTGTTTCCGATTTGCATGAGAGGCGTACTCTCCCGCCTCTCATTATCATATTGTCTCTATATAATCTCATGAATGTGTTTCTTCTAGGCTTCCTGACGAGATCTGAGACTCTCAGGAGCCCGAATCGATTCGTGTTGCGCTGTGATAAACTGAAAAAGACGATGTGGTGTTGGGTCTTCTTCCACCCTATAGAGAAATAAAAGAACCTGTGTCCAAGGAGGGCCAAGGAAAATTGACTGCTCCCTCCTTAACAGTATGGTAATCAAAGGGAAATATGAAAACCTGTGTCACCATGTGAAGTGTGTATTCAAGGGAAGTTTGTGCAAACCAGAAATAGAGAGCCGGATGCAAGAGCAACAGAGGTGTTAGGCTTAGTGCATACAGATCTGGCAGGACCTATAGATCCCATTTCTATAGATGGACACAGATTTGCAGTGTCGTTTACTGATGACTTCTCAAGTACAATTTTTGTGTACTTTCTCAAACACAAGAGTGATACAGTGACTGCCACAGAAAACTTTTTAGCAGACACTGCCCCTATGGGAAGGTTAAGTGTATTAGATCTGACAATGGTACTGAGTTCATGTCCAAAGAGTACCAAGGACTTATGCGTAAACATGGCATTAGACACGAAACCTCAGCACCATACTCACCGCACCAAAACGGTACAGCAGAGAGAAACTGAGGACTTTATTTGACATGGCGAGATGCATGTTACTTGAAAGTGACCTACCCAAAATTTTGTGGACTTATGCAGTGCAGACAGCAGTAGTGGTCAGGAACCGATGCTTTAATAATCGCACAAAGCAGACTGCTTACTTTATGTTGACTGAAAGAAACCAAATATTTCGCAAATGCAAAAGTTCGGCGCTGTGTGCTACGATACAAGCATGACAAGAAGAAACTCGACTCTAGAAGCGAAAAGGGAGTTTTCATTGATATGACAAAAATAGTCCAGCTTATTTTGTTTATTATCCAAACAGTGAAAAAGTGCAAAACACAGAATGTTGAAATTTGTGACAAAGCCATCTACACAGCAACAAATCCAGACAGAAATGAGCTCAGACCAGGATGATAGTGATGATCTTTGGACTCTGGTAGAGCAGACAGAAAGCCACATACAGTCGAAACAGTGCAGGATGATGCAGAAATGGGCAGCCCTGTATCAGACATGGGAACACAACCGAGCAGTGCAGACAGTGTGAGAAAATCAACTAGAGCCAAAAAGAAGCCGAGTTGCCTAATTGAGTATGTGACTGATGATGATGATGACCAAGTGTTTACTAACATAGACTACTGCTATAGACTGGCGTGTGACGTTCCACAGTCTTTTAAAGAGGCAAAAAGTTCACTTAATGCTGACAAATGGACCAAAGCTATGGACGAAGAGATGGAGTCTTTGAATGAAAACAACACTTTTACTCCTAACAGAGCTACCCCGAGGAAAGTGTGCAGTGGGGGTACGCTGGGTTTATGCGTTAAAGAGAAATGAGGATGGCACAGACAAATATAAGGCCTGTTTTGTTGCTAAGGGCTACAGTCAAAGACATGGCATAGATTTTAAGGAAACATTTTCTCCAACAGCAAATATGACAAGCGTGAGGGTACTAATGCAAAAAGCGGTTCAGGAAAATTTGCTACTCCACCAATGGACGTAAAGACAGCTTGTCTTCATGCACCCATAGATTGTGAGCTCTATGTAGAACAACCAGAGGGTTATGAGGTAATAAGTACTGAACAGAAGCTTGTGTATAAACTTGAAAAGTCACTGTACGGCCTTAAACAGGCAGGTCGTAATTGGAATCTGATGTTACATTCTTACTTGATTGACAACGACTTCAATGAAGCTGATTATTGTGTCTATTTCAAAGAAAAGGGAAATGACAAAGTCACCATAATAATTTGGGTTGATGATTTAATCATAGCTGCTACTGATGAGGAAGTAATGAAAATGTGAAAACATGCTTGCAGCTAGATTCAAAATGAAAGATTTGGGAAAACTGACACATTTTCTAGGTATTGATTTTGATCAGTCAGAGGTATATGTGAAGATGTCAGAAAGAACCTATGTGAAAAAGTTACTTGTGAGATTCAACATTGATGTTAAGTACCATTTCATTAGGTCTACTGTAAATGATGGCAAGGTAGACCTACAGTATTGTCCAACTGAAGTGATGCTTGCAGATGTTATGACGAAACCTGCATCACGAATTAAGTTGTTGGTTATTTCCAAGTTGTTATTTGGGTCATGAGTATTTTATTTTGATGTAAAGTGATTAGGATGCCAATAATGTGAGAGCAAGTGGGGTGTTGTGAACGACAAAATATGCTCTCAATTATTTCCTTATTTCCTGTTTTACTTTGAAGGACCCGCTCCAACTTCCGGTGTTGTCACCATAAATGCTGTGTGTGTTATGGTACTTTCTCTCCTTACGAATTCAAATAAAAGCAAGAGAACTGACAAGCAGATATTTCCTCCGTTTATCCAACCGCCTTGAGGGGTGTCACGCGGGTATACTGCGTATGTAAGCCGCTGACAACAGATAATTTCAAAACGAAGAAAATGGATGACACGACGAAGAACAAATTTGCTGAACGACTCCTGTTGGATTGACCTGGCGCTTTAAGAGGGGCGGGGCTGCCACTGACAGGTGACGTTCGCGCGATGTATAAATAGCGTTTTGTTTCGTGAGTGAATACACTCGCTTCGTCGTCGGCATGGCTCAATGTTAAGCTACGCGAGTGCTACTTATCAAGTCAGATGTGTAAAGTTAGCTTTTAGATTCGGTCATGATCGGTTGCTTTGGTTGCCGATCGCTATGCAATCACAGTCAGTTACCGTCGCAATCGGCAATTTAAACAGCGTGGGCTAAAATGTTGCTAGAACAGGGCTGTCTTTATTTAGCTCATTTTTGCATAGTTGTCATGTTTGTCCGTCTGCAATCTGACGTTTAAACGAAGTAAATTGCGTTGCAGCTGGGGTAAATATGCCGCGCTCCACTTCCGGTTGGACCTTTGGGACTTGTAGTTCTTTTGTTCGATTCGACTTGATATGTTCATGCCGGCGCTCCACTTCCGGGATTGAGTATTGGGACTTGTAGTTCTTTTGTTCGATTCGACTTTCTGTTTGTGTTGAATGGTTTCTTACGTTTAAAACAATGAATAATGATGACGATAATGATACATAGTGAAATCAGGTTGATTACATTATTTATTAAACGTATTGTTAGATAAAGGTATTCATTAATGTCAATTATATACATATTTACATTGCGATGCAGAAAGATAGATATATTAATTTTTACTGCATTTATGTGTAGTTTAGGTTATTACCTGCTTCTGATACTTCTGTTACAACTACTACTACTCCTACTTCTGCTGCAAAGTGCTCCAATAAATGATCCAAAAGTACAGAACGAGAGATCCTTCCATGCTGACCGACAATCCCTAACTGAACAACCATTACTGATTGCCAGCGAGAGCCTCCATTACAAGAATCCGAAATGATGTCGACACAAAACCGTAGAGAGACTTCCGAGCAAGAAGGACCAACAGAATCAGCATAGCCTGACTGCTGTGTTCAAAGCAAATTTGAGAAAACGAAGTATGCAACCATGGCTTAAATCCATTATAGGCTGAGTACTAGTTTACCTTAGATGTGCACTTTATAATGTTATATTGCGCTGTTTTGATTCCCTAAAAGAGCTGTTCAAGCAGCTGTTGTGTGACAAAATATTGTTTTCACTGTTGTTGATGGACAGTAATATTGTGTGAGAGATAATGTGTGAATAACTGCTCCAAGTGAAAAATGTTCATGTAAAATTGAAAATCAAAATTGTTATTTCAGTAAATATTTGCATTTTGCACATAGAAAACTGATTCATGATTCCATGTTGATGAGAGCATTAAAATGGGGGAAAATAGGACAAAAATATAAAAGGAAATTCAGAAACGATAAAAATGAGTGAGCAATCATGATTAATTTTTAGTTAATTTGAGTTAATTATGACAGTTGAGTTTTTAATTAGATTAAAAATTGTAATCGTTTGACAGCTCCAATATATATATATATATATATATATATATATATATATATATATATATATATATACACCATTGAAATGATAATATATATATGTGCACCTTTGAATGACAACCATCTACATTCAGCAAGATCATATTTAACATACACTTAAGACTACAATTACAAAAGAGGATATGCAGAAAAAGTTGACATGTTGTGATGTCTTATCCTCCACATTGATTGTAACATGTTCTGTCCGCTGTGGTGGGAGCTTGTGAGAATTTGACTCCTCCTATTAAAAAAACACTTACATTTAACATCCATCCATCCATTTTCCGAACCGCTTGATCCTCACTAGGTCGCCTGGAGCCTATCCCAGCCGCCTTCGGGCAGTAGACGGGGACACCCTGAATCGGTTGCCAGCCAATCACAGGGCACACAGAAACGAACAACCATCCACGCTCACACTCACACCTAGGGACAATTCAGAATGTTCAATCAGCTTGCCATGCATGTTTTTGGAATGTGGGAGGAAACCGGAGTGCCCGGAGAAAACCCACGCAGGCCCGGGAGAACATGCAACTCCACACAAGGAGGCTGGAGCTGGAATTGAACCCGGTACTCCGCACTGTGAAGTCGACGTGCTAACCACTGGACTACCGGGCCGCCCTACATTTAACATGTTCATACTTAACTCTTTATTAATTGGAAGAATCCACATGCAACAATACATTGAATTTTTCGAGGGCCACCATATCATTTTTATTCGGGCCTGTTTACAATGGAAGTGCCTCACACAATTCAAAATGGGTCTTTGGTGGTTTGGGAGGGAGGTAGAAAATTAGATCAAACATAGGTAGTTGTGATGTAATTGTTAATTTTTGTGAGGCACTTGCATTGACTTGTATATTTTTACAATCACTGCTTGCACAGACAGTTTGAATGCACTCAAGAGATCAAAATGCCAAAGCTCTGAACAGTGAGAAAAGTCTTTCCTAATTGATTCATCAAAATCAGTCAAACTACTGACCTGGTGCAATCGGTTCGCTCTGCTGAGTCTTTTTTGATTATAAACATTATTTGGGATTCTAAGATAGAGGCACATCTCTCCCCAGAATCCTTTACTGGCCGCATTTGTGTCTTTACACAATCGTTGCACATGGACGATAGCTCGCAAAATATCTGTCGTCAGAACGTTTCTTGTGTTGTTCTAGAGAAAAAAAGTAAGAGCATGACTACAACAATGTAACACCAATGATGCAATTTTTGTTTTATATAATCTCAACCAACACCTTACCCCAAAGACCTTGAATAACAGAACTCTGTGTGAAGAAGAGAAAACATTTTCAAGTTATAAAAATTACATTCAAAAGAAAATGTTTAAACAATACACCTATTTAATATACAGTATTAACATAAGATTATGCGACCCGCTGCATAATACGGTTACAAATAAAAAGTATGACAAAAATATTAACTCCATTTAACCCTGTAAGACCCAGATGTAGAAAAAAATACATGAGCAAGATTTTTGACCACTTCGTAACTGCAGAAAAATAGTCAAGCATCAGCTAGAAGTTACTAGAAATAAAAACAACTCCAAATATACAGTGTTCCAAAACATTATGAAGTTTCAAATACCTCATGCCATTTATTTTAATGTATAAGCATGTAAGAAGTGCAGAGGCCTTAGGTAATTTATCTGGTTTGCAAGCTATTATGGCAACCAGCAAGTCTGAACGTTTCAGCCAAGCAACATGGACATAACCAGCTCTAATTCAAATTTGATTAATGTTTTCCAAAATGAGAATGAATACATGTTCCACGTGTTAAAGTGAAGAAAAGAAAACGTGAAGGAACTTTCCTCAATTGAATCTTCAACAACGCAATTGTTCAAAATAAGCATGCTCATCTGCCAACCATTCGCTGGTTTCTTGGCGCTTGTCGTTGGACAATCAACCAGATATTTGTTGTCAGTAGCGCCGCTGGGTCAAAATCAATTATCCAGATAACTGCAACGATGCTGGTTTTGTCTATGTCAGGCCCATTGGCCCAACTAACAAGGGCAACACAATATTTAGACTTTTTCACTAAAGACAATGTGTCACTTGCTTCTTGTCTGATTATTGCGCCTGTAAAGTAAGCTCTTATATTTGTGTGTATTTCTCAATAGCCTATAGTTTTATTTGATGGTTTCTATTTAACTTGCATACCTTGTTATTCTGTGTTCACATAAAGTTTTCCTCACACACTATCTGCCACACACATCCCATCGCACCCAGAACACGCACCCACACACACCATATGATTTACTTGAGCCAACAGCACACCACACCAGTACTTTTCTATTGTTTGCACTGCGCATGCTCTATTCTGTGACTTTTCAAAATAAAAGCACTCTGCAGTGGAGAACCAACGGGAGATCTTGTGAGCCGAGGCACTGAAACTTCGTGCCCTCCCTGTTCTTCCCTGCTGCAGCAGTCTAAAACTTTATTTCCGCAGTGCGCTGCCTGTTCTTTGCCCGGTCGGCCGGGCCTTTTAGTCCCAACAGCGCCTGAATAAATAAATTGATATGAAGTTGTTACGCTCCTTTTCCGCTCTCTAAGAACCAACATGTTCACCTTCGCTGGAAAGAAATACTGCGCTATGATTGGTTGGTTGGTTTGGGATAACAGAAATGAAAGGGGACTTTTCAGAAAATCCTGGGAATGAATGAATGAATAAATAAATAAATATGTACACGCACACACACTAGGCCGATCACGCATGAATTAGTTAACACAAAACGCTATTCAAATACTCGACATTCAATGATCAATCTTCCTTTTGTGTGCAAATGTGCACCCTTTGTGGCTTCTGTTCTCGACAAAATTAAGAAATCTCAGAGAAATGGCGAGGCCACGAGATGGCGAGGCTGTGCGTGCTTCAGCGCGAACATGTACGCAAGCGCCTTTTGATTTCAACCAATCAGCGCCAACGCAATGACGCCAACAGCTAAGCTAAGCTAGCCGAGGACACGCAAAGTCGGACCGACACGCTTTTTCTGCCAATCTGTGTGTTTCCTTTTGTCCAAATATATTTTTACGACAACTGTCTTGTCCACGGCGTCTTTTATTCGCTCCCATGGGGTTTAGCAAGTGTGTTTATAATTTTGTCTGTGGTTTTATTGTTCTTGTTTTGATTGTAAAGCGCCCTTGAGTGTTTTGAAAGGCGCGTATAAATGAATTGTACTATTATTATTATTATTACACAAAAATGTAGAAGGTTTGAAAAAATGCCCGTAAAGTTTTTTTTTGAGGTAGAAATTCTCGGTCGATCGGGTTAACGGAAACACTACTTTTTTTCTACGCCTAACTGTTATGTGCTAAGGATGTTAGGCATTCTGGTAAATGTAGTTTTGGCCCCTATTTGGTCATTTTTCAATTCACAACAGGCCAACGAAAGCGACCCTTTCATGGCGGTTAGGGTAAAACGAACGTAGAAAATTGACCGAGTTCTATTTTTCTAATTTCCGAGTTCTATCATTTTACTTTTTACACTTATCGTATTAATTTGAGCATGAGAACACTAGACATTGAACAATAACAAGGATAATTACGTTTCAAAACATTTCAAACATTTCCTAATGAAACTCATGTGGGGGTAGGATGAAGTCTATACTACTACTACTACTGTATCAGATGATGTAATTAAAAATAGATATGATTACATATTGCAATATGATGTAAAAATACAGACAGACTACTACATATGAAAAAATACACGTAGTACTCTTTTGGTCTCATTACAACACCTAAAACTCTACACAAATATGGTCTTGGCGTGTATAGAAAAATATTCGAAAATGTCAACATGTTGGGCGCTCAGACCAACTTGTCGGCACTCCAGGTCATATTTTCCCATTTTGGAGGCCTTTATTCCAAAATGTAAAGAACAGTACGGAATTTTCAGAAAGAAAAAACTAACTGTGTGTTTCAATTTTATTTTCAGACAATACTGAGCAGGACTTGAACCTGTGCTGCCTGCAACGAAAGCCAGATAGTTTACCACGACACTACCAGTGACTGTGACTGGCATGGCACTTATGTCATATGACACTACATATTGGGGTTTTCCCAAAGACAAAAGTAACCAAGTGTTCGGCAACCGTATTTGCCCATGTCACTGACCGAAGTGATCCAACTCTGACTGCACCTAAATCCTGCGAATTTACCACTAGACTACCAGTGAGTGTGAATGACAGAGCTTTTCGGTCATATATGACACAAGGTAATGGGGTTTACCCAAAGAAAAAATTAGCATGGGTTCCAAAACCAGAGTGGGTTTGGAACCCATGATGCCTGCACAGAAAGACTGCAATTTTACCACTACACTACCAGTAACTGTGCCTGACAAGGCACTCATGTCATATCTGACGCTACATACTGCGGTTTTCCCATGGTAAAAATTAACCAAGTATTTGGTGCTGTATTTTCACACGCCACTGAGCAGGTTTTGAACCATAACTGCCTGCATCGAAAGTGAGCTCATTTACCACTATACTACCAGTGACCGTGCCAGGCGAGGCACTTATGTCATATGTGATGTCACATATTGGGGTTTTCCCATGGAAAATCATAACCAAGTGTTCACTGCTGGATTTGCACACGCCGCCAACAGGGAATTGATCCAACTCGGACTACCCCCAAAGCCTGTGAGTTTACCACTCGACTACCTGTGACTGTGAATGGCAGAGCTTTTCGGTCATATATGACACAAGAGGGTTTACCCCCAAAAAATTAACTAAGTGTGTGAAATGTTATTTTCACACGTCACTGAGTGGGTTTTGAACCCATGCTGCCTGCACAGAAAGCCTACGATTTACCACTACACTACTAGTGACTGTGAATATCACAGCTCTTTGGTAATACACAATGCAACTTATAGGGGATTTCCAAAGAAGAAGGTAACTCTGTGTTTGAAATTTTATTTTAACACGTCACTGAGTGGGTTTTGAAACCGTGCTGCCTCCACAGAAAGCCTGCGATTTTACCACTACACTACCAGTATCTGAATGGCGGTGCACTTTGGTCATATATGACAAAACGTAATGGGGTTTTCCCAAAGAAAAAGTAACCAAGTGTTCAGTGCTGCATTTTCACACGTTAGTGAGTGGGCTTTGAACCAGCGTTGACTAGATCTATAGACAACAAGTTCACCACTACACTAACAGTGACTGTGAAAGACAGGGCTTTTCGGTAATATATAACGCAACAGTACGGGATTTTCCGAAAAACTAACTTTGTGTTTCAATTTTATTTTCACACAATACTGAGTAGGTCTTGAACCTGTGCTGCCTGCAACGAAAGCCAGATAGTTTACCACGACACTACCAGTGACTGTCAAGGCACTTATGTCGTATGACACTACATATTGGGGTTTTCCCAAAGATAAAATTAATCAAGTGTTCGGCACCATATTTGCACATGTCACTGACAGGGAAGTGATCTAACTCTGACTGCACCCAAATCCTGCGAATTTACCACTAGACTACCAGTGAGTGTGAAAGACTGAGCTTTTCGGTCATATATGACACAAGGTAATGGGGTTTGCCCAAAGAAAAACATTAACATGTGTTCCAAAACCAGTGTGGGTTTGGAACCCATGAAGCCTGCACAGAAAGCCTGCGATTTTACCACTAGACAAACAGTGACTGTGCCTTTCAAGGCACTTATGTCATATCTGACGCTACATACTGCGTTTTTCCCATGGTAAAAATTAACCAAGTATTTGGCGCTGTATTTTAACACGCCACTGAGCGGGTTTTGAACCATAACTGCCTGCAACGAAAGCGAGCTCATTTACCACTACACTACCAGTGACTGTGCCTTTCAAGGCACTTATGTCATATCTGACGCTACAAACTGCGTTTTTCCCATGGTAAAAATTAACCAAGTATTTGTTGCTGTATTTTAACACGTCACTGAGTGGGTTTTGAACCATAACTGCCTGCATCCAAAGCGAGCTCATTTACCAGTACACTACCAGTGACTGTGCCTTTCTAGGCACTTATGTCATATCTGACGCTACATACTGCGTTTTTCCCATGGTAAAAATTAACCAAGTATTTGTTGCTGTATTTTAACACGTCACTGAGTGGGTTTTGAACCATAACTGCCTGCATCCAAAGCGAGGTCATTTACCACTATACTACCAGTGACGGTGCCAGCCTAGGCACTTATGTCATATGTGATGTCACATATTGGGGTTTTCCCATGGAAAATCATAACCAAGTGTTCAGTGCTGGATTTGCACACGCCACCAACCGGGAATTGATCCACTCGGACTACACCCAAAGCCTGCGAGTTTACCACTCGACTACCTGTGACTGTGAATGGCAGAGCTTTTTGGTCATATAAGACGCAAGGTAATGGGGTTTAAAATTAACATGGGTTCCAAAACCACAGTGGGTTTGGAACCCATGATGCCTGCACAGAAAGCCTGCAATTTTACCACTACACTACCAGTGACTGTGCTTTTCAAGGCACTTATGTCATATCTGACACGACATACTGCGGTTTTCCCATGGTAAAAATTAACCAAGTATTTGTTGCTGTATTTTAACACGTCACTGAGTGGGTTTTGAACCATAACTGCCTGCATCCAAAGCGAGCTCATTTACCACTATACTACCAGTGACTGTGCCTTTCTAGAAACTTATGTCATATCTGACGCTACATACTGCGTTTTTCCCATGGTAAAAATTAACCAAGTATTTGTTGCTGTATTTTAACACGTCACTGAGTGGGTTTTGAACCATAACTGCCTGCATCCAAAGCGAGGTCATTTACCACTATACTACCAGTGACGGTGCCAGCCTAGGCACTTATGTCATATGTGATGTCACATATTGGGGTTTTCCCATTGAAAATCATAACCAAGTGTTCAGTGCTGGATTTGCACACGTCACCAACCGGGAATTGATCCAACTCGACTACACCCAAAGCTTGCGAGTTTACCACTCGACTACCTGTGACTGTGAATGGCAGAGCTTTTTGGTCATATAAGACGCAAGGTAATGGGGTTTAAAATTAACATGGGTTCCAAAACCACAGTGGGTTTGGAACCCATGATGCCTGCACAGAAAGCCTGCAATTTTACCACTACACTACCAGTGACTGTGCTTTTCAAGGCACTTATGTCATATCTGACGCGACATACTGCGGTTTTCCCATGGTAAAATTAACCAAGTATTTGGTGCTGTATTTTAACACTTCACTGAGCGGGTTTTGAAGCACAACTGCCTGCATCGAAAGCAAGCTCATTTACCACTATACTACAAGTGACCGTGCCAGGCGAGGCACTTATGTCATATGTGATGTCACATATTGGGGTTTTCCCATGGAAAATCATAATCAAGTGTTCAGTGCTGGATTTGCACACGTCACCAACCGGGAATTGATCCAACTCGACTACACCCAAAGCCTGCGAGTTTACCACTCGACTACCTGTGACTGTGAATGGCAGAGCTTTTTGGTCATATAAGACGCAAGGTAATGGGGTTTAAAAATTAACATGGGTTCCAAAACCACAGTGGGTTTGGAACCCATGATGCCTGCACAGAAAGCCTGCAATTTTACCACTACACTACCAGTGACTGTGCTTTTCAAGGCACTTATGTCATATCTGACACGACATACTGCGGTTTTCCCATGGTAAAAATTAACCAAGTATTTGTTGCTGTATTTTAACACTTCACTGAGCGGGTTTTGAAGCACAACTGCCTGCATCGAAAGCAAGCTCATTTACCACTATACTACAAGTGACCGTGCCAGGCGAGGCACTTATGTCATATGTGATGTCACATATTGGGGTTTTCCCATGGAAAATCATAATCAAGTGTTCAGTGCTGGATTTGCACACGTCACCAACCGGGAATTGATCCAACTCGACTACACCCAAAGCCTGCGAGTTTACCACTCGACTACCTGTGACTGTGAATGGCAGAGCTTTTTGGTCATATAAGACGCAAGGTAATGGGGTTTAAAATTAACATGGGTTCCAAAACCACAGTGGGTTTGGAACCCATGATGCCTGCACAGAAAGCCTGCAATTTTACCACTACACTACCAGTGACTGTGCTTTTCAAGGCACTTATGTCATATCTGACACGACATACTGCGGTTTTCCCATGGTAAAATTAACCAAGTATTTGTTGCTGTATTTTAACACGTCACTGAGTGGGTTTTGAACCATAACTGCCTGCATCCAAAGCGAGCTCATTTACCACTATACTACCAGTGACTGTGCCTTTCTAGGCACTTATGTCATATCTGACGCTACATACTGCGGTTTTCCCATGGTAAAATTAACCAAGTATTTGTTGCTGTATTTTAACACGTCACTGAGTGGGTTTTGAACCATAACTGCCTGCATCCAAAGCGAGGTCATTTACCACTATACTACCAGTGACGGTGCTAGCCTAGGCACTTATGTCATATGTGATGTCACATATTGGGGTTTTCCCATTGAAAATCATAACCAAGTGTTCAGTGCTGGATTTGCACACGCCACCAACCGGGAATTGATCCAACTCGGACTACACCCAAAGCCTGCAATTTTACCACTACGACTACCAGTGACTGTGCTTTTCAGAGGCACTTATGTCATATCTGACACGACATACTGCGGTTTTCCCATGGTAAAAATTAACCAAGTATTTGTTGCTGTATTTTAACACGTCACTGAGTGGGTTTTGAACCCATAACTGCCTGCATCAGAAAGCGAGCTCATTTACCACTATACTACCAGTGACTGTGCCTTTCAAGGCACTTATGTCATATCTGACGCTACATACTGCGGTTTTCCCATGGTAAAAATTAACCAAGTATTTGTTGCTGTATTTTAACACGTCACTGAGTGGGTTTTGAACCACAACTGCCTGCATCCAAAGCAAGCTCATTTACCACTATACTACCAGTGACCGTGCCAGCCTAGGCACTTATGTCATATGTGATGTCACATATTGGGGTTTTCCCATGGAAAATCATAATCACAAGTGTTCAGTGTTCAGTGCTGATTTGCACACGTCACCAACCGGGAATTGATCCAACTCGGACTACACCCAAAGCTTGCGAGTTTACCACTCGACTACCTGTGACTGTGAATGGCAGAGCTTTTGGTCATATAAGACGCAAGGTAATGGGGTTTAAAAATTAACATGGGTTCCAAAACCACAGTGGGTTTGGAACCCATGATGCCTGCACAGAAAGCCTGCAATTTTACCACTACACTACCAGTGACTGTGCTTTTCAAGGCACTTATGTCATATCTGACGCGACATACTGCGGTTTTCCCATGGTAAAAATTAACCAAGTATTTGTTGCTGTATTTTAACACGTCACTGAGTGGGTTTTGAACCATAACTGCCTGCATCCAAAGCGAGCTCATTTACCACTATACTACCAGTGACTGTGCCTTTCTAGGCACTTATGTCATATCTGACGCTACATACTGTGTTTTTCCCATGGTAAAAATTAACCAAGTATTTGTTGCTGTATTTTAACACGTCACTGAGTGGGTTTTGAACCATAACTGCCTGCATCCAAAGCGAGGTCATTTACCACTATACTACCAGTGACGGTGCCAGCCTAGGCACTTATGTCATATGTGATGTCACATATTGGGGTTTTCCATTGAAAATCATAACCAAGTGTTCAGTGCTGGATTTGCACACGTCACCAACCGGAATTGATCCAACTCGGACTACACCCAAAGCTTGCGAGTTTACCACTCGACTACCTGTGACTGTGAATGGCAGAGCTTTTGGTCATATAAGACGCAAGGTAATGGGGTTTAAAAATTAACATGGGTTCCAAAACCACAGTGGGTTTGGAACCCATGATGCCTGCACAGAAAGCCTGCAATTTTACCACTACACTACCAGTGACTGTGCTTTTCAAGGCACTTATGTCATATCTGACGCGACATACTGCGGTTTTCCCATGGTAAAAATTAACCAAGTATTTGGTGCTGTATTTTAACACTTCACTGAGCGGGTTTTGAAGCACAACTGCCTGCATCGAAAGCAAGCTCATTTACCACTATACTACAAGTGACCGTGCCAGGCGAGGCACTTATGTCATATGTGATGTCACATATTGGGGTTTTCCCATGGAAAATCATAATCAAGTGTTCAGTGCTGGATTTGCACACGTCACCAACCGGGAATTGATCCAACTCGGACTACACCCAAAGCCTGCGAGTTTACCACTCGACTACCTGTGACTGTGAATGGCAGAGCTTTTTGGTCATATAAGACGCAAGGTAATGGGGTTTAAAAAATTAACATGGGTTCCATTTTAAACCACAGTGGGTTTGGAACCCATGATGCCTGCACAGAAAGCCTGCAATTTTACCACTACACTACCAGTGACTGTGCTTTTCAAGGCACTTATGTCATATCTGACGCGACATACTGCGGTTTTCCCATGGTAAAAATTAACCAAGTATTTGTTGCTGTATTTTAACACTTCACTGAGCGGGTTTTGAAGCACAACTGCCTGCATCGAAAGCAAGCTCATTTACCACTATACTACAAGTGACCGTGCCAGGCGAGGCACTTATGTCATATGTGATGTCACATATTGGGGTTTTCCCATGGAAAATCATAATCAAGTGTTCAGTGCTGGATTTGCACACGTCACCAACCGGGAATTGATCCAACTCGGACTACACCCAAAGCCTGCGAGTTTACCACTCGACTACCTGTGACTGTGAATGGCAGAGCTTTTTGGTCATATAAGACGCAAGGTAATGGGGTTTAAAAAATTAACATGGGTTCCAAAACCACAGTGGGTTTGGAACCCATGATGCCTGCACAGAAAGCCTGCAATTTTACCACTACACTACCAGTGACTGTGCTTTTCAAGGCACTTATGTCATATCTGACACGACATACTGCGGTTTTCCCATGGTAAAAATTAACCAAGTATTTGTTGCTGTATTTTAACACGTCACTGAGTGGGTTTTGAACCATAACTGCCTGCATCCAAAGCGAGCTCATTTACCACTATACTACCAGTGACTGTGCCTTTCTAGGCACTTATGTCATATCTGACGCTACATACTGGGGTTTTCCCATGGTAAAAATTAACCAAGTATTTGTTGCTGTATTTTAACACGTCACTGAGTGGGTTTTGAACCATAACTGCCTGCATCCAAAGCGAGGTCATTTACCACTATACTACCAGTGACGGTGCTAGCCTAGGCACTTATGTCATATGTGATGTCA